>LGRX02000300.1:0-101051 GCA_001247695.2 Cymbomonas tetramitiformis
CCAGCCCGCCCCGCTGCCGCTTCGTTGCCTGTGTCGCCGCCGAGTGGCTGCCGGTAGACTTAACATACGCCTCAACGTATTTAAGTCTATCCAAAATCTGCCGCAGCAGCTTCTGATTCTCGCCGAATTCGCTCTCGTTGCCTCCGCCCGCGTCAGCGCCCGCGCCAGTCGCCACCAGCGCCCCCGCGACCGCGTCGCCCGGCGCAAATGATGCACCGTGCACCCGCTGCTGCCGTGTCGCCCACGAAATGTACACCGCGGTGATCTGGTGGACACGTTCCCGCAAGCTGACCTTCGCAAGGTCTGCCTCCAACGGGTACTTGTCCAGCAACGCACGATAGAACTCTGTGTCGAGTCGCTCCACCATAGCCTGCTTGCGCGAATCCTCGTCAGGAAACCACCCAGGCGTGGTGTTTTCCTTGACGAGCCGATGCTCCAGCGTCAATGCCTTACGAGGGTCCACCTTCGCCTCGTACCGTATCGCCATATACTCTTCCATATGCGAGGTCATTAGACCAACGGAAATGCATCCCTTGGCCAAGTCGATCAACGCACGACGCCCATCGCGCTCAGAAGCATCCCCAGCGCCCTCCAGGAACATCTCCGCAGCCGATCCCTCAGCCACAATGTGCGCGAGCGTGTCGTAAAGTACACCGTTGACAGCCGGGTGCACCTCACGAGTGGTGTTGGATAAGTCGAACACCTCCAACCCCAAACCATTGGCGTCGAAATCATTCTTCAAAGCCGTGATAATTTTGGCAAGCTTGCCAGTATCATCCTCGGCAAAGAAGCGCACGCTCTCCCCCCCAAGCGCGTACTTGGCAACCGCCTTCGCCCACTTGCGATGCTTCGCCTCTTTCAGGACGTCTCGCGCCCTCTCTGCCTGCTCGATGAACTTCGCGCGTGCTGCCACCAACCCAACCGGGTCGTTGGCATCTGCTGGAGTCGGAGTAGGCACCGGTGGTGTCTGTGGGGTAGGAGAATCCCGCACAGAGTTTGGCAGTCGCACCACCTTGTCAATTTGCGACTGCTTAAACAGATGTTTGCTCCTCTTGGAGCGCGTAGCGATATTTGATCCACTCATCGTCTAGAATGCCCGAGTCTCAGGCGTGGGGGCAAGGAAAATGTAACAAAATAGCACCAGCGGTGAGCGATAACAGCGAAGATGGAGGGCGCAAAGGAAACGCCAGGATATATCGGACACAAAGCGACACTCGTAAATGCGGACCAAGGTACCAGTCGTAGGTCACTGAAGAAGGGCGCCGGAGTAGCTAATTCCCGCGAAATTCCCCCAGCAAAAACGCACCCGAAGTCGAAATAGTCGCCCCAGCCCCTCGCACAGCTCCAATCTCTAATTTCACTCAACCGCTGAGCGCCAAAGCGTTAATTCTCCATAGGCGTCCCCACGCCCGAGGACAGCGGCTTGTTTAGCCAATCATCCCCTTAAGCAGAGGAAGAAACGTAGAATGGGTCCACGACCTACTGGGATATCCTCGTGGGATACTATCAGATGGGCAAACACAGTGGAAGGGCCTCACAAGCTCTCGATCTAGATAAAGTCGATAAAGTCAAAGATAATGAATACGGTGTGTCTATATATCACTAAACCCTAACCCGATGGGTCGGCACGTGACACGTGCGGTACGGACCGTCGGATCAGATCGAACTAATCACACAGT
Organism: Cymbomonas tetramitiformis; assembly: GCA_001247695.2. NCBI lineage: Eukaryota > Viridiplantae > Chlorophyta > Pyramimonadophyceae > Pyramimonadales > Pyramimonadaceae > Cymbomonas > Cymbomonas tetramitiformis. Next base: position 1,680 of record LGRX02000300.1, read on the forward strand.
CTGATATGGGCATAGGGGTCTAGCCGAGGCCTGCACCGGGACTCCCGGTCAGGGCTGTCGGGTGCAATACGGCTAAATCCCAGTACTTCGCGATGGGAACTCCAGCGAACAACAACCCCTCTGTCACCCTGTATCTGTACAAGTGTACCTCAGGGGATAAGGAGGCAGTGTGCTCATCCTCGTGCTCGTGAAAATAGTCTGATAATATGGACTTGAGCTCACTATCGTCTTCGCGCTTACAAGCGAAAGCATCCTCATCTGGAAAATCAAAAGGTGCTCTGATCGCGAAACCAGCCGTTCACAGATCTACCCTGAAGATGAGCGCTCGCGTTCCGTATCGGCGACAGGTCGTGATTCGCGATCTAATTACGCCTCTGAGCGTTCATGAAACGGAGACCGTGGATCGTAATTGTTGTGTTCAAGCGTGTTCCGATCGTGATGGAGAATGCATCTCGGCGGATACCAGTCGCGAGCTGTGTATAAATATGAAATCGGCATGCCATGCCAATGCCATGCCATGCCATGCCATGCCATGCCATGCCAATTCCATGCCATGCCATGCCATGCCATGCCATGCCATCTCGTTGCAGATTTGAAAACTGCGAACTCCTCATGCAAGCTCACATCACAGCTCGCGACACATCTCGCGGACCTCACGGGAAAATTGCAGCGTCCGCAGTAGTTTGAAATTCTTTCAGTGCGTGTTTTTTTCAATGTGATAAAATATTCGTTTAGCTGTTTCCAGTTTTTCTTGAGTGAAAACGCGCGTTTCGAATCGTTCCGATTCGCTCAGTTTGTTGGATATTTGGTCAACGCTGAGAGAAGCGAGGCTGCAACAAGGTCAAATGTTAAGTGTGTATGAAAGGTAATTTGGAGAGTAGGGCGCCTCCGCGCATTTATCTTGGATAACGAATTATTGTTCGCGACGTGTGTGCGTGATAGGCATCTACGTGTTCTGAAGTGCACTTTTTGAGTGCTTGACGTGTGGACTGAGGAGCTAATTATTTATTGCAGCTGTTTCAGTAGTTAGGGTGATGCGTGGAGTTATTTTAGCGGTTGAGCATTATCATCAATGGCAGTTGCCCAGAGGACAGCGTGTTTGAAGTTCTAGCGCACTTGTTGGAGACCATTGAAGTTTGGAATCACATAATGTGGGAGCTCTTGTCACCTGGTTTGGGTTGTTGCGAATAGGGGGGGTGAATCTAGCGGTGCTTACCTCAAAAATGTATCTTGCTTTGTTTTTTTCGTATCTTTGATTCATAGAAACCTGTCTTGTTGTGTTCTAGCTAAAAAAAAACCCCAAAATCGTCAATTGTGGCACGTTGAGACTCTCAACGTGCCAAAATTGAAGATTTTGGGGTTTTTTTCTTCTTGTTGTGTTATGCATGGTGAATGTGGTGTTACTTTCCTTCTTGTTTATTGAAAATATTGACAGATTTTGAAAGTGGGTTTGGATACACGAACAATGGACTGCAATTTCGAGATATCGCTATCTCTTCAGTGGTCACGGACCGTGCCTGTGGCACAACAGTTGGTGCAATTCCAACCCGTGACGTTTTTAACTATCGTCTTGTGCTTGTGTAGGGAAGCTCCTTGGATAAGTGCTTTCAAGTTGGGGAAGATCGGAGTGGCCATTTCCCATTTCGCTATCTCTTCAGAGGTCACGGATCGTGCCTCTGGCACAGCAGTTGGTGCAATTCCAACCCGTGACGTTTTTAACTACCGTCTTGTGCTTGTGCAGGGAAGCTCCTATGATAAGTGCTTTCAAGTTGGGAGAAATCGGAGTGGCCTTTCCCCTTGGGTTGGCGCCAGCGAGGGTTGTGCATACAGGCACTCACAGGACACCCACAAGCATATTCCACTTAGGGATCCTCGCACAACTTGTGTGTGTTAGTAGGTGCGTCTGCGAAGTTAGGAATCGTTTCGAAGGTGTGAGTTTTAAGTGCAAGACCAGTGTACCCTAAAAACGCACACCGCCCCAAGGCTGCAGGGTCAAGCACTCGATGGTCACGGATCGTGCCTTTGGCACAACGGTTGGTGCAATCCCAACCCGTGGCGTTTACTACTAATTATCTTTTGTGTGTTCATTTCTTTTGTTAAACAGCATATGGGCGACCAACCCGAGAACTGGCGGGCGCGGTCCCAAGAACCGCTTTGTTTGAATGCATATCTATCCATGCATCTAAAACTATCAGTGATTCACTACAAGTTTCATGTGTTTTGTGGTTAAGAGCATTTAGTGATTGATTATGGTTGTCTTATGTTTTTTGTGGGTGTTGGCCGGTTCACTGTGTGAGATCTCTGCTCGGCCGGTTCACTGTGTGAGATCTTTGCTCGGCCGGTTCACTGTGTGAGATCTCTGCTGTGTGAGATCTCTGCTCGGCCGGTTTATTGTGTGAGATCTCGGTTTGGCCGGTTCACTCCTGTGTGAGACGTTTGCTCGGCCGGTTTACTGTTTGAGATCTCTACTCGGCCGGTTCACTGTGACACAGGTGAGACACCATTCTAAAGTGTAAAGTCTGACATTCATAAAATACAAAATACTTGTTTGTCGTTTCGGAAAGTTGTTTTTCAAAGAAGTTCGGTAGGGACGATAGGGATACGGTGATTTCACGTCGTTGTTCGGTCGTTGTTTCATCACAGGGTGAATAAGGTGTCGACAACATCACACCCTCACGCGCTGCTCGTCGCTTCATCACGGGGTGAACAGAGTCTCATCAGCCTAGGAGCTGCCCCAAAAGCCCACGCCGGAGCTGCCCTAGTAGCCCACACCATAGCTGCCCCAGTAGCCCACGCCGGAGCTGCCACAGCAGCCCACACCAGAGCTGCCCCAACGGCCAACGCCGGAGCCACCCCCGTCAACCCACGCCGGTGCTACCCTAGCAGCCCACGCCGAAGCTGACCCTAGCAGCCCACGCCCGTGCTGTCCACGCCCGTGCTAGCGTGGGCTGCTGCCCTGTCAGCCCACGCTAGAGCTGCATCAGCAGCCCACGCCAAACCTGCCCCAACGGCCAATGCCGGGGCTGCCCTTGTAGCCCACCCCTACCGTTTTAGCAAATGATATAGCGTGTTATATCTATGCTATACCAGTCGATAAACATGCCGTATATGTGCTATATCGGTATTACGCAGATATAGTATGCTATATCTGTGATATATGGTGCTATATCGTCGCGAATGGCTCTTAAGTATGTGTTTGCGGCAACTCCTGGGGTGGTGCGTAAAGGGGCACGGGTGAGTACCAAATCCCATAGGGCGATGATATAAGGTCATAGAATGGGGAATGGCGCGGTATGCGACGGTGTGGGGTGGGATGGGGGGCACATGGGGTTGGGGCGGAGAGCATCGAGATATTGTGAGGATATGGTGCCGTTATGACATAGATATAGTATGCAGATAGGATGCAGATATGGTGATATCTGCGCCTTAACGGAAATGGCTCTTAAGTATGTGTTTGCGGCAACTCCTGGGGTGGTGCGTAAAGGGGCACGGGTGAGTACCAAATCCCGTGGGGTGATGATATAAGGTCATAGGATGGGGAATGTCACGGTATGCGACGGTGCGGGGGTGGGGGTGGGGGCACATGGGGTTGGGGCGGAGAGCATCGAGATATTGTGGGGATATAGTGCCGATATGGCATAGATATCGGTACGCGAATATGGTGCAGATACGGTGATATTCGTGCCTTAACGGAAATGGCTCTTAAGTATGTTTTGCGGCAACTCCTGGGTGGTGCGTAAAGGGGCACGGGTGAGTATCAAATCCCATAGGGCGATGATATAAGGTCATAGATGGGAATGGCGCGGTATGCGACGGTGTGGGTGGGTGGGGGGCACATGGGGTTGGGGCGGAGAGCATCGAGATATTGTGAGGATATGGTGCCGTTATGGCATAGATATAGTACACAGATAGGATGCAGATATGGTGGTTTTGTGCCTTGACGAGAATGGCTCTCGACATACACTCACTGTAAGAAAGTAATTCTATTTACAATATATACATTTTCACAATCTAGAGCTAAAAGCAACATAGAACCTGATTGAAATCACGACCTTCATCATTTGACAGCCTCGTCTTGGAGGTTCGCAAGAACTGCTCCCCCGTCGGTAAAGCAGACATACCGGCTTAAGGATACCGTATCTGCATTATATCTATACCGCCTTCTAAGCCCGCTCTGCCTTTTCAGTTTTACGCAGGCATTCGAAGAAGTCGGCTGTGGGGTCGAGAATAACCGCGGTCTCCATGCAAGGATGTGGGACAATAACAACCTGTTCCTCCACTCGGTTGGCCAATATGTACGGCTCCTTCGCTTTTTCATAGGCTAAAGGATCAACAAACGGATTGAAGGTGAAGAATGTCTTTGTCACGTCATACGGGCCGAGAATGGAGTTTCTTTGACGGTACGCCTTGATCTGCTCTTTCGTCGGCTTTGAAAACCAATCACATTTGAGGAAGGTGTACTCCTTTCCAGCAATCGAAACCCGCTGGATGGCCAGAATCCTGCCGTGCCTGCACTCCGCCATGCAGTTATTGTGCTGATACTGCATACATATAGGTACAATATCACGTTAAGAATACTGTAACGATCGGTTTCTCGTACCCGCCATTGCATTTCTTCGGGTGTGAACTGCTCCATGGGACATACTTCTGATGCCACGGATCTGTGGATATCATATATTTAGTATGCACATACAGCGTTAACACCACATTAAAAACACCATAACGCATATTGAATTCTAGATCAAAACTCTCACTGCATCACCTCGCCAAATCGGTGCTGCCATGCATGAATGTGGCCGGCTCTGGCTCAGCCTCCGCAAATGGCTCTTCCTCCATACACTGGTATACCCAGTCTAGGAGTTTGTGGATGACGTCGACCGCCGCATGCAGCGGCAAATGTCCGTCCGTTGCCTCACATCGAAAAACCTTGCCGGCGAAGCGCATCTCGAGGAACGGATCCGTGGAATACCGGTAACTTGTAGTAGTGGAGTCGACCGTAGGCATCGAGTCCACCAAGTCACCAACAAGGGTCGATTTCCAAGGGTAATGGGAGGCTGTGCGAAATTCCACTGTACAACATCGTACACGATTGAGAAGTTCGGGGTGGAGGGGCTGTTCGGAGTCGCCGGACCTGCAGATAACACGCCGTTATCACATGCATATTGCGGTACGGACGCCTTACGTGTGCAGTATCTGTACGCCGAAACATGCCCCCACCGGGGGGTGGATGGGTGGGTGGGGTGTAGGTGGCTCACCTCGGAGAGCCGGCCTCGCCAAGGTCCTCGGAGCTCCCCCGGGGGGTGTCAGAGGTGGGGCCGTTCGGCTCGGGGAGCGGGGACGCGGAGACGAGGGTACGGAGTTGGGGGGTTGGACCAAGTCGCCGGACCTGCAGATAACACGCCGTTATCACATGGCATATTGCGGTATGGACGCCTTACGTGTGCATCCGCACGCCGAAACATGCCACCGGGGGGTGGATGGGTGGGTGGGGTGTAGGTGGCTCACCTCGGAGAGCCGGCCTCGCCAAGGTCCTCGGAGCTCCCCCGGGGGGGGGTGTCAGAGGTGGGGCCGTTCGGCTCGGGGAGCGGGGACGCGGAGTCGAGGGGCGGTACGGAGATGGGGGGTTGGACCAAGTCGCCGGACCTGCAGATAACACGCCGTTATCACATGCATATTGCGATACGGACGCCTTAAGTGTGCAGTATCTGTACGCCCGAGGGGGAGCTGCCTCACCTTGCAATGCGACCACGAACAATATTCATGTTTTTTTTGGCAATGGAGTGCAAACTACGTTGAAAATCAACATCGGCCGAAACTTTGATGTAGAACACGTGATCACCGTACACCACCTTCCCCGGCTCAAGGGCCAAAATCGGCGGGATCGGCAACCATGTGGGGTACCGCCTTTGAACGAGTTGCATGTCTTCAACGCAACGATGGAAGTCCCGAGGAGTCATGCAAGTTGGTTCATCTTTGTTATGACAACATGTGAAAATCTGAACCATCCCCACGTGTTGACACTTGCGAGCTTCCAGCACACAAGCCCGTGCGTAACAAAGTGCACGGGCGGTGTCTAACTCGCAACACCTGTGAAGATGGAAAATGCACAGTTATTACATAAATATGACATACATATCGTTGTAACTGTACGATAAGGAAATCGGATGGCGGCAGGGAGGAGGAGGTCTCACCCATCATACACGCATGCAATCGTGGTCTTCGCCCAATGGGAAACTCGAATTTCCTTCGTGGTCGCCTCAAAGTCTTGACCCAACCGGAAGCCCTCAGGCTTTCTTCTGGTGATGGCCGGAGGAGGTGGTGGTGCGGGGGTCGTGGTGCGGGGCGCAAGGTTAGCAACGGCTTCACTCGCAACTTGCATGCTCGCGTGTTGTTGAAGAGCAATATCGCGTCGTGACGGTGCGGACGCCGGCACAATCTCCTCCTCCGCAGCAAAGAGCGGATGGGGCATCCTACGCGAGGACTCCTTGCGAAGCGCGTTGAAATGATCTCCCTGACGTGGCATCTGCGGATAACATGCGGATAGCGCATGGTTAACACGATACTGCACACGTATTGCATATATATTGCGCGGATACAGCACCCGTATAGCACAGAGACGATATTACACGGATATGACGAAGATGTGACACATTGATATAGCACATGTATTGCACAGATACTGCACATATATGACATGGCGACGATATTGTGTGTATATGACACAGATATGGCACACATATTGCGATATCGACTATATAGCACAGCGACGATATTACACACTTATAGCCCTGGTATAGCACGCCTTACATGCACCATCGGTTTTGTACGAGTACGTTTTGGCCTTTTCCCCATACTACAGTCTCGCGACGTTAGGCCACAATTATACACAATATAGCACAGATATTGCATTTTTTATACACGGTGTATAAAAAATGCAATATCTGTGCTATATTGTGTATAATTGTGGCCTAACGTCGCGAGACTATAGTATGGGGAAAAGGCCAAAACGTACTCGTACAAAACCGATGGTGCATGTAAGGCGTGCTATACCAGGGCTATAAGTGTGTACTATCGTCGCTGTGCTATATCGGTGCTATATGGGGGCTATGTGGAATAGCACATATATAGCCTCGATATAGCAAATAGGTGTGTAATATCGTAACTGTGCTATATCGGTGCTATATGGGGGCTATGTGGAATAGCACATTTATAGCCTCGATATAGCTATAAACGTGCAATATTGTCGTTGTGCTATATGGGTGCTATATCTGGGCTTTAACGCTTTAAAAACCTTTTTAAAATCAGTTAAAAAAATTAAATTTTTTAATGTTAATGCTGTGAAATCTTGAAAGAAGCCACACGACAGTGACACACCATTGAAAATCGACAAAATGAAACTTAACTGAATCTGATCCGGGGGATGGGATCGAACTCGCGACCTGTAGGTTAGGAAATACCCACTGCGCGCCCAAAGCCGTTCGGCTAAACTACGAGTTCTGCGATCATATGGTACGGTAACACCGTATCGATATCGAAACGCGACGTGACAAAGTTTCCGATCGATGCGATGTCCGTGTCCGTTGGAGCTGCTGTCACAGGTCGAGTTCGAGGTTAATCCTTGAAGTCAACGTTAAAGAGACACTTGGCACACTGAGACAGACGTTTAAAGTTTTCACTTGAAAAAAACACATCACAGTTCAAGCAAGCAAGGTCAGCACTGCAGCTTACTGATACTAGCTTGTTTCCTTTTGTTTGTTGTCTTCACACTGCAGTGCATGTTTTCTGCGACTGCAAGTTCTGATGTATTTATTTTTTGCGTGTGCACCTCGGTGTACTTAGCGTCGAATTGAGGGGCGAGCTCCCTAGTCCTTTGGACTAGAATCCGTTGGTTCAATTCCAACTCACCCCATTAGACCTCCTTATTTCTTTTCGATAAGGACTTCCTCTGAGTTTATTTCGTCACATTACTAATCATTAGTTTAGAGGTGCGCTTTGTTTTTCAGATCGGCGAAAAATGTCGAGGGGAAACGCAACTTTTAAGCCGATGACTAAGGCCAAGACTTAAGGTATGTGCTCTATTTTCCCTAGGTTGGCGCTTGTAATATTGTGCTTCATATTATACGTTTTGTTATGTCATTAAGCGTTGATATTTTGTTGTGCTTTGCTTTTCAGATGGATGCAAAATAGCGAGTGGAAAAAAGCGTATTCTCAACCAATGATGATGTTCATGATCGCCAATACCTTAAGGTACTTTCCCTATCCTTATTTCTAGGCGCCCCTGCATATCTTTCTTTGTGTTATTCGTGCAATTTCTCGCTTGACTTAGTGTGGCTCTTGTGTTGTGCTTGCTTTTTCAGATCGGTTGAAAATTAATGAGTGGAAAGCCAAGTTTTGAGTCCAAGATCAACGCCAAGGATGTTTGTTAGGAAGGCTAGTGTGTATAGATAGTTAGGTTATTCACCTAGAAAGTGTTTGAAGGCGAATGCCTTGTGTTTAGAGAATTAGGTTTAAGCCATGCAACACTCCTACTTGCGATTGAATACTTGTGTAAATAGTTTCCAATACTATTATTGAAAATAGAACTTGCACCACCATGGCATGCTTGCACCTTCTTGCATCATTTTGTATATGTTTGACTTTAGAACATTCATTGTCTACTTTCAGAATTGCATACACAGATTGCTTTTATGTTTGAAGGATACGAAAAGAGCAAAGGCACTGTAGTATTATTATTGAATCGTTGTAGCACAATTAAAGCAATAATACAGTATCGTTATTTTCTTACCCGTGCTATATGTGTGCTATATCGTATTTGCGATATAGCATAGATATAGCCTATTAAACTTGCTATAACCATGCTATATTTGTGCTATATCGTACTTGCGGTAGAGCTTTCCAAAACTTTCTTCAAAAATGAATTTGGGTTATTTGTCGACGAGAAAATCAGTTTTGATTGTTTGACGAGCTAGCTCATCACGTAGTAGTTTAGGGGTTAAGGGGACCGTCCGGGCAGATTTATATGCACCGGCCTCCCGCTTTGCTTTGTTTCTGCCTTCTGGCATTCGTTCATCTGTTTACCGTTTAGGTAGTGACACCGCTGCTCTTTCGACAGTGGCGGTGTGCTGGTATGGGGTACCCTAGCAGTCTGCTTTGACCCCCTAGTAGTCTGACTGTCTCTAGTTACGCGTGTCACACGTAGCAGATTCAGATCTGGCTCCGAACCCTAACCCCTAAACCCTAACGGCTATATTTCGAGCCGTTAGCTGGTTTGAACTTCAGTTGTGTGTTATCATTATTCTGGTATTACATTATCCGAGTATATCACTTGCCCACAGTATACTCACACATTGCGCGTCTCAGATTTGGGGAATCATCGTTGGATTGAGTTGGAATTTTGCGGTCGTCGACACACCCTTGTTCCTTGCGCGCTCAGAGTATACCGCACGAACACTGAAGCTTGCAGATCCGCTTTCGCCAATTTCAGTTTGCTCACAGACGACCGCTCGCTATCCGCTTGGCAGCCGCACCTCTCAGCCGGAGAATACCTACATTTTAGCTCTCGCCCCACCTCTATTGCCTCACTTCGCTATGGTTATGACCAGATTATCCACATCGGCGTCGCGTCGACGCAATCTCGCTACAATATTTGACGATGCTTCTTTACGTCATGTCGTCTCTCCTCCTACTCCCTTGACGACTACCGCCCCTGCTGCCCAGTTTGCTGGGGCGGCATTTCTTGCTACAATTCGTCCATTAACGCGCGAGCGTTTTGACGAAGCTGTGGCTAAACACGTTGTCAAGAAGTGCTTCCTTGACAAGTACGACCGCTTCACTGGATTGGAGACGCATGCCTCTGTCCTCTTCGCCAAACTGGTCCCTGCGATAAAGGAGACTTTTATCGCAGAAGAACCGTTGTTCGCAACGCTTTTTGACCTCGACGATGCTACCGTGGCTGTTCGACCGGAGGCGAACAAGCTCCTGTTCTCCACCCTCGAGTTGGTCTTCGCCCCCAACTCGCCCGCAGCGGGTTGGCTGGAGACTTCGGCGGACACGCACCCCTTCGATGGGAAGCGGGTCCTGCTGGAGGTCGCGCGCAGATTGCTGGACTCTGGGTCGCCGTTTCATGGCACCCAGACGCTCCTTGGCGTCCGCATCCTGCCCAACGTCGACCCCCAAGATGCTATTGCGGTCTTCAACACCGCTTTGGCGTCTGCTCTGCGCAAAACTACATTCTGCGACGAGGAGGTCAAGTCTCTTTTCATTGACTCCCTCGACCGGCAATATTACGCCCCCGTGGTTAATCGTTTGCTTCTACATGACCAGCGCGCTGGCACGGACCTCCCAACTATCCAGCAGTGGGTGAGGGAGTGTTTTGCGCGCAACATTGAAGACGCCGCAGCCGCTGGGGTTGCCACCGCTTTGGCTGCTGCGCAGGGAACATATCAAACTTTTATGTCGTACGGCCAATACAGTTCTTGCATCTTTATTTTCCTCGTTTCAAATTCTGAGGACCGCGAGGCATCGCGAGGGCACGCGCGAGGAGTTCTTGGAACGTTGGCCGCAAAAATTTCCGGATATAAATCGAGGCGTGAGGAGCATCGGGGTTTGCATCTTCTCACGGATGTTCCCGAAATTCGGAGTGACACGTCGGAAAAACCAAGTTTCACGTCAGATAGCCGACCGAAACGAACTGGCGATTCATTCATAGTTGCTACCGAAAGGACTAGCCCTTGTTTGACCTTGAGTATTTGAACCATGTACGTGATATTAAGCACGCATATGGTTTGTATGTTATTCCCAAGACTGGTAGTAACCCGGGGGTACCGACAATCTTGGGATCAAGGGAGCACATCTCGACATTTTGAGATGCCCGCGAGCTTGCCGCTTTGCGCAAAGTTCCAACTTTACAAGTTAAACTGAGTTTCGACTGATTTCTGCTTGTATCTTTTGATTGGAATTGAGTGAACTAAAAAGAGGGACAGAATAGTGATGACGAGACTCTTGCGCATCCGTTGCGCCCATCCGATAATTATACCCCCTACAAGGAAAACACTCCTAGGCTACAGTGAAAGCACTAGACACGCACACTCACAGGAACCGATATATCATATATGAAAAGATAGAGATATACGGTGAGAGCTGGCTATATCTAAGCTGCAGCTCTCACTCTAGAGTGTGTCACATGTAAGCGGTGTCCGGTCACTGAAGACGACCGATCTGAGATCTGAAGTGAAAGAATCTGACGGTAGATATGAGTCTGTGATACGAACTGATCTAACGGTCTGAAACAGTCTGAAACTACGGAATCTCAGCACACCACCTCGGCTGAGGTGGCCGGAATGTCCACACAGTAACATGCCAACAGTAAGAAACTAAGAACAGTGCAACTGCTAAATACTGAAGTCTGACAAAGCTAATGAGTGAATACACAACAGACCCTACAAATTTGGTGCACAGTTTTCTGACAGTACCCGACACGGTGTTCTGGCGGTACCCGGGTCTAGAACCGCGGTACTTGCACAGTAGCTGGAAGTTTTATCGAAAATGGCGAAAGGAGGTGGGAAATCATTATTCGAATATGTCACATTTATCTATACCAATCGATAGAGTAGGAAATTCTAAGGCATAGACGCGTGGTATGAGGAGATATGAACATTGGCATGATATGATTTTGGACAATTTAAAGTGGGTAATCTGGGTACCGTGGCGGTTTTTTGACGGTACCTTCTTGGGTACCGCGGTTCTTAACACCAGGTACCGTTCTAAAACCACCACGGTTCTAGGACGGTACCTGAAGGTACCGTGCGGATACCGCGTGGAAACCGCGGTACCCGAGCTTCACTCGGGTACCGTCCAAGTACCGTCCTACCGGGTACCGCGGTAACCGTACGGTACTAGAACGGTACTTGAGGGATGTTGCCTAGTACCGTCATAGTACCGCCCTAGTACCGCATTCAGGTACGGCTTGGGAATGGTGCCACTCCAGGCAGTCTACGCCCAGTCGATTTGGAGCGGACTACTGGAGGCCATGCACAGCGAAGAAGACAAAGGGACGGTACGGGGCCCGGCTTGGAGGCAAATAAACCTAAAGTCGAGACTCAGAATGTCCCATGTCAGCAGGTCCACTAGAGGACTGGTAGAATACCACAGCACCACACGCAGGAACTGTACAGACCTCGACAAACTCTGGGGGGGGCACCAGACAAAACACAACACACTGAGAAAACTCAATGCCCTACTCAGATACAACATTACGCCCCAGGGGACTGAAGGAATGCTCAGACAACTCCAGACCCCAATACCAAAGATAATGGAACAGCTAGAAGGGGCGACCAGAAGGAAGTCCGACAAAGAAATGGAGGGAACAACAAGAAATACGAAAGCAGGCAAAATAATTGATGGGGACATACCGACGCCTCCAGGCTGGCAGGCAATGTGCACAGACCAAACTGCCAGGGTCACAATACCCAAGGACACGCCAACTGCGATAAATTTCACAACGTGCCTCAAACTTTTTGCACACTTCCCGGACCTAGCGCTCCTCACTACCCGAGATGGCCAACATGCGATTAGCCAGGTGAATGTCAGGGAACAATGCACAGATGCAACCCTCAACACAGACCGCAGTGCCATAGCAAAAGGCCTGGCACACCTATACCCATACCTATGTGAAGCCCAACCGAGGGACATAGCGAAACCGGGGGACTTCTACGACAGTCCTACAAACAGACGACTGAAGCAACAATACAGGAGCATGCCCAGGGAGGGACCGCTGGACTCCCACGCAATACGAACTAACCTCCCACGCCTCGACTCGGAGCAGCTGAGAGCAAAAATGACGGAATGGGAGGCGAGACTGGTCCCCAGGGAAGAGATTCACAGGCAACTCTCCCTGCACCCGCTTACAAGGATTAACGAAACGGAGAATACCGGCCCGATACCGGGGGAGGAAGAGGAAGAACCCCAGCCCCTCCACACACGCTCACAAACCAAATGGATAGATGAAATAGACCCCATGGCCGAAAAACTTGAGACAGGCTTCGAGAAAGGCCGAACGATTGACAAGCCGAAAGAGATTGTGGCAATGAGGACCCTACTCGTTGACCCAACAGACCCACACTCCCTAGTGACGCAGTACAGAACCCAGTGGAGACACTCAGAGGGGGATGACTCCTACTCTTGGAGCACAAGGGAAACCATAACCGACTACCTGAAACTAGCCAAACGAAGGGGCCAAAGCGCGACCACCTTCCTAACCCTGAATAGAAGACTGCGAGCAAGGGGCTCCCAGGTGACCCACCCCACAGGCCTCAGAGAAATACTGGCCGGGAGGCCGCACCTGGGGCAGGCCTGGCCCACACTACATGCAGAGAACCTAACACTGGACCCGACAGAAACCAACCCAGAACAAGACATTGTGGACAACAGAGGGCACCACTGCCAGATACGACTGGAGGGGGAACTCGCCCACAGCTACCACAGGAATGGGAAATACATAGGCACCCTCACGAAAGAAAAGCTTCTCAGACTACACGAAAGGTACACCCAGGCAGTGGGTACCACACACCACCAAACCCCACACCAGCGTACACTACGCACCGAAATGTGGGAGGACCACAAAATACAGGTCTCCACGTTCGAGGAGGAAATAGGGCACCTCCTCATTAGGTACTCAAGCAAAGAAGAAAAGGAAGAACGGAAAAAGAACCTGCAAAACCATTGGACATTCCCTGCCCAGATGCAAAGGGCACTACAACAGGCATTCGGAATTACCACCGAACTGTTCGCCTCACCCCTCAATGTCCACCACAACACCACAACGTATTACGCCAAGTATGACAGAGACAAGGTGTTCGGGGCCAGAGGCTCGGCCTGGACAGCAAATTGGATGAAACTGGGAGCCTACCAGTTCAACCCAGAATACACGCCACAGGACCTCAAAAAGGCACTGGACTTTGCCATAGCGGCCACCACCACACAAGAACCGGTGTTCGGGGTCGGGGTGTACCCGACATATGAGAAAACCCCGTACAGGAAGCTCTACAATGCACATGCAGGGCACCTAATACACGAACTATTAGAAATACCACAAGGCAAGTTCACATTTCTACCCCCTGACCACTGGATGGGTGCCACCCACCAACAAGCGAAACAATGCAACTGGAACCTCCGGGTGCTGATAGTGGCCAACAAAGAAGGATGGCAAGCACACTGCGGGGACCCAGACACTGCCGCAGACTGTATAAGGAGGGCACTCACAACCTGCCCGCAAAGTAAGGTCCGCACCACCTCAGCTGTCAAACAGCCGATGAGGGAGGCAAACCTACACGATGCGAATGAACCAAACCAAGAAGTACGCACCCCCAGTGTAGACTGTGTGGTGGACACAAGACCATGGCAGCGATACGAACTCCCGGAAATTAAGACAAAGGACATGACGAATGCAATGGGAAGAATGTGCAGCACAGGGCCACATTTGAGGAACGACCTCTGCCCCCAGTGCTGCAACGTACAAGCGGAAGTGGAAACTTGGTGGGAGGACAGCCACCTCCACGTGGAAGAAGGACCAGCCAAATGGGAACTCCTCCCCGGAAGCAGAGGAGGCAAATGGAACATACACCCCCCCACCGTACAACAGGTGGTGGAAGCCAACACCTTACACACCAGGCTTACAAGACAGAATGATGCCCAAACGATATGGGACAAAGTAGCGAGGTCAAAAGTTGTCAGATACCCCACTGACTTCTGGCCCGAACACGAACCGGGAGCCCAAGGAAGGAGATGGGAATTGACAAGAGACCAAACAGAGGACCCCAGGAACCAAGCCCCGAGGAACACACCAACCCAATTGACATACCCCTCCCCTCTAAGGGCACACAAGGCAACCTCGTACCTCTACACGGACGGGAGCAAAAGAGAAATAGAAACAGAAGAAGGAGGCAAAGAATGGGCCTCAGGAGCTGCGGTATGGGACCCCAGGACCGGGGAAGGGGAGGCCCACATGATTCGATGGGAAGGCGAAGACCAAGAGGTGAACAGAGCGGAACTTCTCGCCATACAAAAAGCGGTGACGCTCCCGCCACCACCAAGTGGCAACGGACTCACCATTTGCACGGACAGTGCCAACTCCATTAGACAACTGGAGAGCATGAGAACGAAACCCCACAACATGGAACACCACCAGCAAAGAGACCTCCTGTATGCCATACTGGTCAACATTGAGGCATTAGTAGCAGCAGGACACACTGTCTCACTGCTAAAAGTCAAGGCACACACGGGAATTGTGGGGAACGAAAAAGCCGACGAGGCAGCCAAACAAGCCTGTACTACGGGAACCCTCACGGAAGCGTGGGATAATAACGAGACAATAAAAGTCAAACCCATGATACCAGACGAGGACTCGAACAGCAGAGAGCTAAAAGGAAAACTCGCGGTACAAAAGTACGTAACCACACTACTCCGTGAACGGCAAGCCCAAGAAAACAGTAGACTCTCAGCAAAAATGACCGACCTCCAGGGAGAACCCTCAACCTGGACCCACCAACTGAAAACTGAGCGCAACTTCAGATGGGAGGCGCACCATGACCAAGCGCAACAAACTGAAGAGGAACAAGCGACAATACGGGACCCGGTACCCAACCAGCAGCAGCAAGCCAACCAGACCCGGGACGAAGAAGACAGGCAAATAAAAGCCATGATGGAACAAACGGAGGAAGAGGAGATGCTCCTTATGCGGGAGGTGCAGGAGCACCAAGAATACCAAGAAACAGAGGGCAAAGGGGACCCCACCCGAGGAGACGAACCCGAACCCGCAGGGACACCACCCCCACCCTCCGAAGGGGAGGAAATATTTGAGGAACTCAACGAGCTCGCGGAGAAACTAGAAGTGACCCAAGAGGTACAAAATGACGATGAAATTTTTGACATACTAAATGAACTCATTGAGCAGCGGGAAAAGCCACAAGGGGAGCTGACAAAAGAAAGACAAGCTCACCATGACCGTGTCACAGAGGAGTCCAGAGTCCATGCAGTAATGGAGGACCCGATGCCCAGAACAAGATGGAAACAGCGAAAACACGATATGGCACACAGCAGAACGGAAAAAAGAAACGCCCCCTCGGTTCAAGAGGGCGGGACCACAGACAGCTGGCTAAACGAAACAATGAAGCACCTCAAAGGAGACACGCCACTACACAAAGTAGCGAACGCCTTCTGGAAAAGAGCCACATTTGCGGTACGAAAAACAATACTCAAATGCAGACTGAGAATACTGCCAGCACAAGACTATGAGACGGCGAAAAACTCAGCCGGAGGGAGCGGGAAGTGCACCCTGGAAGGATGCGGACACAAAGGGGTGGACTACGCAAAGGGCTTCCTCATGAGGGTAGGGCACGCCCTAGGTGGATGCAACAACCCACAAATGCGAGGGATGTTCACGGACAGGGCAGATGCCCACGCAGATGAGCTAAAACACATACTTGACCACCATAGGAAAGGGGGATGCAAAGTACTCGCCTACACTGGAAAAAAGAGGGACCCAGGGATTAAGCCAAGGGTACTCCCAAATTACATACTCACCAGGGGGCAATGCAGACACGACGGGAAGGACAACCCAGGCAGAAACGATGGGCCCGACACAATACCGAGTTTTGTAGACATAGTCATGATAGAGGGTCTAGAAGACCTGGAGGACGGATGGGAATGCACACAACAGGAAGCACCAGCAAGGGTAAGAAACCTACACCTCATTGAAGTGGCCCACACCGATGACGAAAAATGGGGACCCAAACTCCTGGAAAAATACAAGAAATACGGACCGCTGCTACAATTGCTACGCAGGCACGGATTCCGTGCCAAACTTCATGTGTTTGCAGTGGGCAGAACAGGCACGGTGTACAAACACAACCAAGACATACTCGAGCAACTTGGACTCAACAGAAAAGAGGCCACACAGGCACTACAGAGAATACACGACCTGACAGTAAACTATGCACACAGCACCTACCAGCTATACAGAAAACTCAGACAAGAAAAACAAGAGGAGGAGAAAGACAAGAACCACCCAGTATAAATTGTCCCAACATGGCCGCCACTCGTGGCGGTCCGGCCCAGAGTAGGGCCGGGGAAATCAATTTACTCATACGCCCGACGGGCGTGGTTTTTTCTTTTTCCAGGTACCGCGGTATCTGGACAGTACTATGTAAGATAGCCGAGACGAAGCCTTTAAGCAAAGCATGGGGGTTCCGCACCATCAAATATGTCCGTTCTAAGAGATGTACAAACGATATACAAAGGGAATCCCGGATCGGAGAACAAAAATATACTGTCTTTTTTTCTCATTTCTAAGTGGTTGATACTGCGGTATTCCAGTGGTACCGTAAGGCTCCTTACCGCGGTCTTTACATGGTACCAACTCATAGGTACCGGTATGGAACCACGATATCCACACACACCCACATACAAAAAGGTCGCATGCATGGAGCCTGGATTCTTTGACAGCGACTTGTCCACTCGCAGACGCGCTACCTACTCATCGTCATCACTGCTAGAATACGTACGGCAATACGCATCCTCTACAATGTTCTCGAAGAAATCGGCACGCGGGTCTAGGACAACCGCGGTGTCCATACATTGGTGCTTGATTATCACAGCTTGAGAATAGATCTGATCGACGAGGATGAATGGCCTTGATAGTCTCATCGAAGACAGTTGCGATTCATGTCCTCAACAAGGGTCGGAATCGATTTGTGATTTTGCGATGTAATTGTCCGATTAATCGATTATTGGTATCGAATCGATTTGGATCTGGGCCGCCGTACAATTGCGATTAATTTTGATAAATAACCACTTTCACGAACACGCAAGAACCGCCAAACAATTAGACAATCAAACCGATTTCAACAAATGTAACAATTATTATGATTGTTGATAACCGATTACAAAAATGAAACCGATTCTGACCCTTGGTCCTCAAGCATGTGGCAAAACACATCCACCGACATGTATGTTGTGTGCATTTCGGAATTAGTGCGCCCCCCCCCCGCATGTAGCATGTGATCCTCACATACAGGGTGTCGTCCTAGTAGTTCAGAAACCTCTAAGAGGGACACGCCGCTGCGTATCGCCTTTGCCAAGTGTGCCGTCACACTATACCCGCATTATCGCCTCATATGCGGCCCCTGTCACGCTTTCAGGCTTGTTGTCGCGGTGCGATTCCCTGGGGAAAATCAAAGTAGTACCGGCTTAGTACCGCGGTACCCCAAAAGAAACCACGGTGCTTTGCTGATTTATTTCCCTGCACCGGGTAAACACCGCGGTGCCGACTTTTGGGTACCGCGGTACCAGATAACACCGCTTCGCCGCGGTATGCGTATCACAGCATGAATAAACACATTTGAAATTGGGTTGCGAGGTTACCTGAAGAGAGCCACGCCGACCTCGCTCGTGGAGGGCTCGACCGGTGGTCGTGGTTCCTCAAAAGATGACGCGGCGACGTTGTTGATCACGTTGTCGGCATGAGCCTGAGCCATCTCTTCCGCCTCACTTGCATTCGTGTAACCAGACCAAAACCCGGTTTCCCAGTCGAGAATTCTTTTTCTTTGCCGTTCCTGTGGATCTTCGTCGTCGTCATCGCCATCATCGCCGGGAGGAGGAGGAGGAGGAGATGCGGGACGAAATGCACGTGTGACGCTGTTCGCGTAGTTCGTGCCCTGTGGGCGAGATTCAATGCCTCCATGCGCTAACAGGTTCGCACGTTTCGTCATCCCTGCCCCCCACCACCCAAAGGAACCACGGTTCTTTGCTGATTTATTTCCCTGAACCACGGTCTTTAGCTGGTACCTATTCCTGAACCACGGTCCTTTGCTGAGAAACTTCCCTGAACTGGGTAAACACCGCGGTACCAAGTCTGGGTACCGTGGTACCAAATAACACCGCGGTTTTCCCGACGTACCCAACCCGGTTTTTACACGGTTCGGGAAGAAAAACCCTAACCCTAACCCCGGCGCCGCTGCCATTTCACCGTGGTTTTCACCAAGTACCTCAGGCAGAATCGGCAGATACCGCGGTTTTATGGCAGCGGCGCCGAACTCGAGTTTAATGGCGGTACGAGGTTCAGGTACTGTCCAAACACCGTGGTACTTAAAAGTAGTAAAAAATTCCCCCAAAAATCCCAATTTTCGCCAAAAACAAGTCAGGCTTCAAAGAAAGCCCCCCAAAATCTCAACCGGATGGTCCAAATATTGCGTCGAAAAAACATACCTAACTCAGAGTTTATGCACCTTTTATGCCATTTCGGAAAAAAAAACACAAACGAAAACTGAAAAAAATCTTCCAAAAGTTCTCAAGAAATCGTGGGGGGGGTGCATCTTGGATCGATCGCAGCCACACGCGATATCAATTTGACATTTTCAATCGATAACACAATTTCGGTTTGAAAATATTTAAATCGACGGTCACTGGTAGCTAATAATTTACATACTGACGTGCAGCGACGTCGGATTTTCTGACTGCCGCGATTTCCGAAATTCGGCTTCGGGATTCGATTGGAATCGAGAACCGTTGAACGGCGTGTAGACGATGCTGACACGTCATCAACTCTGAAAGTCAAGACAGAAGCGCAAGTGCCTTCTCTCATAATCGATAGGAGCCCTTTAGAAGAGAGTCACTTACTATACGTTCCGTGCACACGGTGCAGTGCCGCTTTTCAAACTGAACGGTACCAACAAATATCAAGGTACGAAAACTAACTGTAGCATATCACCTTGCTATTCATAAAGCCTGTTGAAAACAAACGCTATTTTGTTGTTCAAATCTGCGTGTTCTTTCAAGTTGATGCCCGGCGGTGTTTTTGAAGTCAGGATTCAATCATCCAGTGACGTTCTATTTATAGCCTTGAAGCTGTCAACTTTAAGGCTGTCTGTCTGATATTTGCTTAGTACTTCAGCGCGCTGCTGACTGAATACCTTTGCTACGCAGTCTTAGAATTCTTTGGTTGCATTGACTCTTGTCGCGTTCGAAGCATCCTTACGCAAGGTATCATGTAATTGTCAGCATCGTAGTAGTTTGTTCAAGTTATAAATTTTGTAACCAGTCTTGCGTGTTGAATATACCTAACTTGTTGTTCCAAAGGCATCATGTGCTGCAGGCATCTTCTTGATCTGCTGCGCGGCGACAATTTAGTGGTCAAACATCGGATGCAAGTCTTCAGGTACCCCATAGTTACTACGGTACCTAGACGGTACCTCAGAGGCAGACTGTACAACGGTCTCTTCAATTGCATAGTATCTTGCTCTCAGTACAATTTGTAGACGCGAACGGTATTGAAATTGTGAAAGATAATCTGTTGCGTTCGTGTTTCTTTTCAATATTTTTCTAAGTATCACGCATGTATTTCTAACTAACATGCAAGGTGGCGTGGTTTGCAGACTTCCTTGGATTCAAATACTTTCAAATCTTCGGTCAACGCTGAAATGATACTATGAAGCCCGCAGCGCTCACTACGACCGCATTAAAGGTACAAGGTTCGTCAAGGCATAGCACACTGCATATATCCGGCAGATGACAACCTGGAATTAATTTCTGTGTCTTGATGGTACGCATGTTGAAGTCAGACTGTAGAGCCCAAGATGATAACTACTATCACCGGCAGGACTCTGCGGCCTGACTTCAATAATATAAGATTAGCGCATTAGCGCATAGTTTAGCACTACAATCAACAGCGGGATGGAGCAATGGCAGCTCAATCAGCTTTGTGCTGAAAGATGCTGGTTCGAATCCAGCTCACGCTCACAGTATTAATTTGCTATATATCAATATAAATATAAATATACGATAAAAACCGCGGTACGTATGCAGTACGTGTTATATGGTACTGGCCTATTACCGTGGTAATAAGGGAGTTCCCATAAAAAAATAACCATGGTACTTACACAGTAATAATTTGAACAAAACCGTGGTTTTTTGACGGTATTCGTATTTGGGTACCGTGTAAAAATAAGCATACTTACCGTCTAAACACCGCGGTACCTCATCGTGGTTACCGTCATAATACCACGGTGTCCAGGCTAAAGGTACCGGTCGGAAACCACGGTACTTACGTAAAGTACCAGTCGGGTACCGTGGTACCCAACAGGTTTTCATGCATTATACCTTACGAAAACCACGGTAACTATCACCTGTTACCGCGGTTTAATCATTCGGAAACCCGAATTTTGGTGTCCAGGTACCGCCTAAGTACCGGCCTAGGTACCGTCCGGGTACTGTTAAAAAAACCAGGTAGGTACCGTATTGGGTACCGTTGGAAAACCGCGGTGAGAAACCGTGTGAAAACCGTGGTTCGGCGCCGCTGCCATAAAACCGCGGTGTTTGGGTGTTTTCGGGTACCGTCAAAAAACCGTGTCGGGTACCGTCAGAAAACCGTGTTCTAAATTTGTAGGGAGAAGGTCCATGATCCAGTAGCAGGTCCATAAGATACCAGTGAAGTCGGTGATCACAAAGTAGCCGGAACTGCCCCAGAGTTTCTAATAATAACCAAGTAACATAGAACCACTCTGAACCACCCGGAACCAGTCAAAACCAATCCCAGTCCAGAATCCATGTACCAGGCCAGGAACTGCAAACTGCCTACTAACTAACTAGGTGCCCAAGCAACCACATCCCGTCTACAGCCATGCTAAGCATGTACCAGCAGCTCTGTGCCCCGTGATCCGCCGGGTGGTGGAAACCTCCAGAATCACCATACTGACCGATACCCCGCGCGGACGACCGTGTGCTGCCCCTCTGTGGAGGATACGACTGGGGGCAGACCACACATCAACGTAGGCCAGGCACAGAGAAGGATGGGCTACCGCACCTAAACTGATCTGCAAGTAAGTAGTCCAGTCCCATGCCATAGGTAGATCTAAGGCATAGCCGCACCTGACGGGTGCGGCCGTGTAGAACACGCTATTCGGTGAAAATGACATTATGGTAGAGAAATGACATTAGTTGTTTTTTGCAATATTCAGGAAATATATTCGTGGAAATTTTAATTGTTTGAAATATTTTTGCTTGCAGGCCACCGCGATCGTAAAATTTCAAGACATGTACCAAAAATTTTCCAAGCCATGGTCAAGCATGCAATTTGTTTTCGGTGCGGAAAATGGACGTGCACATGACATGTGAAAGCAATATGCAATTGACAAACGTTATTTTTCTAATAATTGCATTTACATTATGTACATTGATCTTTGCGTCTAAGCAAGCTATTTTTATTCACACCTCGACATCGCTGCCATCGTCTTCCTCATTTTCATCGTTTTCGCTAATTTCTAGATCGCCTTCCGTTTCTAGCATTTGCCTGTTATCAATTCGTCTTTTTTTGGCACGTTGCGCAAGCAGTGCGATTACGAGCTGTCCATACTGCTCTTCTGGGATACGGCCTTTCACTTCGCCAACAGCGATGTTCCAGGGCAGCAATATCTCCTCACTATTGAAGGCTTCTGTTGACGGCGCGTCGGATGGGTTCTCCCAGAAGGCTCCCGCTTTACCCGCTAAAACTTTTCCGAGTCTTCTCTCGTCCGTGTCCGTGTATTTCTTCACTTTCAGGTACTTGTACTTCAACTGCTTCGCGTAGGCAATCCGTGCATGCACTCGGACAAGCATCAGGGGATCCGACCATTCTTTGGCATTGAGCTTGACGCGGAATTGGCATACGTCGTTAGCCTTCACGCCCGTGATTTGTCCAAGGCAAACTGCACAGCTGTTGACGGTCACTTGCTCGTACGAAACCTCCCATTGTGGGTCAGCCACGTACGCTTCAGCTTTCCTAGAGGCGCGATTCACCGCCTTGCGTTTGCCCGTGTACATGGCAACCGGTGCACGCTCTACGCGTTCTTGAATTCGTGCTGGAATCTCTGCTGCTGCTGGTAGCTGAGCTTAAGCGAGTCTGAGAGGTGCTTCAAGAGCATGCACCAAAGGAGCATTGAGACGGTGGTGTAATTTGCTCGGCAACACGAAAGGAACATCGGGTTCTTCAAACACGTTCTCCTCGGTCAGCTTTCGTTGCTTCCTCAACAACTCCGTCCACCACGCCTCGTGGGTAGGTGAAAAAGTCGTACTCAAAATGCTCCGCAATCCTTGCACCAGATCTTCCAGCTTCGCAAGACCTTCGGTGGAGAACGCTTTCGGGTCGACAAATTCAGGAAGCTCCTCAGGCATATAATTCAACACCTTCAGGCCCTCCTCGGGCAACCACTTGATGTCGGTAGAATACATCTTGTATTGCACAACCACATCGCCGTCCTCGTTCTTGTACGCCTTGAAGGTTCGTTGAGTTGAGATGCCACAAACGTTCTCGTAGCGCCCACTGAACCAGCTCTTCAAATCATGCACTTTCGCCACCGTGGTCGTGAAGATGCCATCCGTGAAACACTCCTTCGCGATTTCCATCATTTCGTCCAGGGTCAGAGCAAGTTTGCGTTTTAAGCGCACCGAAAATCGAGAGAACATTTGGTCGATGTTCTCGTGGGTGTGGCCGACGATTAAGAAATTCACCTTCACCTTCTTGAAAGCGCCCGACATGACCAGCCAAGAGATGTAGGCCAACAGCATGATGCTCTTGTTCGTACCCACGTTGTCCAGTTGAACGTACAAGACTTCCGGCATAGGGTACGGTTGCTCGCCATCCCCTACACGACGGTGCTCGTGAATTTTCGAATCACGTCACGATGCAGCACATTCAGCAAAAAGTTGGCGTCGTCCCCGTAATTCGCGTAGTTGAAGTCCATAAATCGCCCAACGTTCTCGATGATGCTACCCATATGATGCACGTCTAAGAAGTCCTTCCGGTCCAGATATGATGGCATGCGCGTAAAATGGGGCAGGCGCGTCGTCCATTGGGTCATGCCGTCGATAATAACTGAGGCATATTTCCACCAAGTCTTGTTTTCCTTGATGCTCTCAGCTTTGCAACTGAGCGCAAGAAACTTTCTCGTGTTCTAAAATGAAACAGGCTGAAAAGAAATGCTTAGCACTTCCCTTCGGCTGTTGTGTCGTGTGTTGCGCTAATTTGTCCAATGCTTGCTTTTTGTCCGTGAATTTTCCTTTGAAGCTCTTGTTCCAAGTGATTCTGCGGCGTATTCCTTCAATGCTCTTAGCACAGATGTCTTTCGCATATTCTCGCAGAGTACTTTCTTCTAATCTTGTTTTTGCTTCCAAATTGTAACTCTCCGCGGCTTTAAGCGTTAGTGGCGTGTGAAATTTTGTTTTAACCGAGTGGTTCCTTGTAATGTCCGAAGGCTGAGCTTTTGAACTTTGCGATTCCGAAGCTGATGAAGACTCGTTCACAACAAGGAGCAAAGAAAGGTGAAGGAAAGCAATTAACTTCAGCGTGTTTATTCCTCCTTTAGATTTTGGGCAACAATGGGAACGAATCTCACCTCTGCTATCCACAGTGCGTAATCTTCCAGCTGTCGCTCTTTAGTGAAACAGGCTAAATAGTTTTCAACGTTCAGAGTTTTCCCCTTTATCACAACCGCGAGGGAGTCCTGGAGCTTTCCTATTGCAGGGTGTCTCCTCCCTTGGTTCTCAATGAAATGCTTGAGAAGAACAGCCGCGTCTTGTGCTTTCTTCAAAGCTGATTGCGTAAAGGACGCCATATCTGCAGCCAATCCCTTTCCCCTTTGAGCCTCACGTTTTTTTTGCTTAAATTCTGCAATCGAACACTCAGAAATTTTGTCTGTTAGTTTGTGGTCAGTAAGTATCCGCCCCCTTGAGCACAGTTAAGTGCTCAAAAAGGGACGGCGCGATTAGAGGTCACTAGTTGTCGCCTTCACTGCCCTACGGATCCTAGGATCCATAGGACTACAGGTTTTAAAGAAAAAGGGCAAGTTAAGCAAAATAAAATATACCTTTAGTATACTTTATTAGCTCAACTGAAAAATTTAAACACGAAAGGTACTAAACCCTAAAAAGGAGGTTAGTACGCTGGCGGCAAAAGTTCGAACTGTGAAATTGACCGGCGGGGCGTTACTTGAGAGCCAGCCACTTGGTGTAGTATTGGATGTTCATTTTGGCAACTTATTTTACTATCCTAGCCACTTGCGAGCAGCGTTTCTTTTATTTTTATGGCACGTTATCCATGGGCGGAGATCCCTTTTCAGAGTGCGGAGACGACAACGCTACATCGACCGGCAGGGTTTTCTTAATTTTAGCTGCCTAATCAAACATGCAGACCGGCGGTATCTTGCATACGTTACCCAGCCACTTGCAGGCAAAGAGAATTTGTGATCGGAGACGTATTATTATTTTTATCTCGTTGCTCACAGCTCAT
Source organism: Cymbomonas tetramitiformis (assembly GCA_001247695.2). NCBI lineage: Eukaryota > Viridiplantae > Chlorophyta > Pyramimonadophyceae > Pyramimonadales > Pyramimonadaceae > Cymbomonas > Cymbomonas tetramitiformis. The sequence continues at coordinate 26,992 of LGRX02000300.1, forward strand.
CCGTAGCATGTAATTTATGCTTTGGCACTCAACCACATCTTGAGACCGTAGCTAGCTCCTAGAGTTGGCATCTTACATTTCTTTTAGTAAACTCTAGTAGCTAGGGTGGTGTGTTGTCACAAGCTGTGCACCTCAAATGAGGTGGTGTGCTGGAAATGACAGTCTGACTAGTTCGTACAGTCAGGTGTCATATCCAGTGTGTCATTCTCGGTGTACATCTAGTGACCTAGACTCAGTATTTATGTCCATCTATACGAGTCTAGTGATCCGTTTGTTCCGTCGGCGCTCGGGTCCCCACTGTCTGTTGAGCTGTTTCCAGCACAGCATGCGAGCATCACTGGCTATATCGACCAGCCGATGCGGGAAGTTCATCTAGTGCTCTCGGGTTCACAACCCGATGGTGGTAACGCATGAGATGCGTGAGAGCATTAGAGTATATGAGGAGCATTGGGTTCAAGCAAGCACGTCTGGTCTACAGACTGCTGCACTCATACGCCACCAAACTATTGCGTTTCGCTGTTACCGTTCAATAACAGCAGCGTCACATATATTGTTCGTATAGAACCGTGACATTGGTATGCTGCCGCTCAGGCGAAGAACGAGAACAAGTGTGCAGCAGACTAGACACACACACACACACACATATATATATATCGTATTGTATGCAGCGCGACTGAGTTCGCACATATTGACGAATATCAACATATCTGCATATACGCGACAGCTTTTGCACCAATACGTCGCCAACGACATACATCGTCAGCGATCAACAAAGTTGTGCATAATATCATCGGCGCGACCATAATCGCATTCAGCAACATTCCAGCAGAGAATATACTGCGACGAGGTGTGCGCACAATGTACGATTCGTACATCAATATCGTACATGTATACTGTCAATAATCGTAGGTTATGGTACGATATGCGGTAATTAAGCGCGTACATGAAAAATGAGCGTCAGTGTACATGATCGCATCAACGGCGTCAGAGATGTACATGATCGCATCGACAACGTCAGAGATGTACAAGATCGCATCAACTGCGTCAGCGATCTTCGTAATTCGTACCGCGCGACGCATGCAGTATACTACAGAATGACGTGCGATGTTTGCAATTCGTACCGCGCGACGCATGCAGTATACAGAATGACGTGCGATGTTTGCAATTCGTACCGCGCGACGCATGCAGTATGCGAAATGACGTGCGATCGATGTTCGCAATTCGTACCGCGCGACGCATGCAGTATACAGAATGACGTGCGATGTTCGCAATTCGTATCACGCGACACATACAGTGTGCAAAATGACTCGCGATGTTCGTAAATCGCACCAAATGGGCGCATGCAGCGACAGATTCAGCTTTCAAAACTGACGAGGTTACGAGGTTACGAGGACCCGAGTTTTTCAAAACTATACGTAGTTTAATATTGCCACCACTGTGAAGGACCCATGAATACAATCAGTTAAAACGGCCTTAAATTTTGCATGATTTTATTGTATACGTTTCTCGAAAAAAGTATTTTGTGACACACCCTTGATATTTTTTTCAGTTTGAGTATTTTATGACTTTCCTAGGTGAAAGGTACCACTTGTTTAAGGCAAACCGATGCCTGCACCATCAAGACTCTTAGTTACAACATACTAACAATGGACAAACCAAGTTTGGTAATTTATGCACCTCAATACTAACGCAGCAAAGCTGGCCCTTTGGTAGTGAGTTTCAGGTAGAAATATTTGTTTATGAAATAGTGAGTAAAAATCATGTAGTAATAATTGTTCATAAAATAGGGAGTAAAAATTAGGGAGAAATAATTGTTTACAAAATAGTGAGTAAAAAAGTTGCTCTTCTTTCCGCTCTACAAATCGTTGAGAGACTTAGAAAAAATAGCGAGTTTGGAGAGCGAAAAGAAGAGCAACCTTTTTACTCGCTATTTTATAAACAAATATTTCTGCACGAATCGGGGAGAAATAATTGTTTATAAATGGTGAGTTTCAGGTAGGAATATTTGTTTATAAAATAGTGAGTAAAAATCATGTAGTAATAATTGTTCATAAAATAGGGAGTAAAAATTAGGTAGAAATAATTGTTTACAAAACAATGAGTAAAAAAGTTGCTCTTCTTTCCGCTCTACAAATCGTTGAGAGACTTAGAAAAAATAGCGAGTTTGAAGAGCGAAAAGAAGAGCAACCTTTTTACTCGCTATTTTATAAACAAATATTTCTACATGAATCGGGGAGAAATAATTGTTTATAAATGGTGAGTTTCAGGTAGGAATATTTGTTTATAAAATAGTGAGTAAAAATCATGTAGTAATAATTGTTCATAAAATAGGGAGTAAAAATTAGGTAGAAATAATTGTTTACAAAACAGTGAGTAAAAAAGTCTCTCAACTGCAAAGGCAAAGAAGTGCTTATTCTCGAGGAAAGCACGCATACTTTTTTGTGTCTGGCATTAATGTCAAAACTCAGCAGAAGCAGCGATCATTCTAGGAAAAAGAGTTGATCCCGCCTGTTTTGACATTAATGTCAAAACTCAGCAAAAGCAGCAATAATGCTAGGAAAAAGAGTTGATCCCGCCCGTTTTGACATTAATGTCAAAACTCAGCAAAAGCAGCAATAATGCTAGGAAAAAGAGTTGATCCCGCCTGTTTTGACATTAATGTCAAAACTCAGCAAAAGCAGCAATAATGCTAGGAAAAAGAGTTGATCCGGCGCCTGTTTTGACATTAATGTCAAAACTCAGCAAAAGCAGCAATAATGCTACGAACAAGAGTTGATCCCGCCTGTTTTGACATTAATGTCAAAACTCCGACGCAGAATCAGCAAAAATGCTAGGAATAAGAGTTGATCCCGCCTGTTTTGACATTAATGTCACATGTCAAAACTCAGCAAAAGCAGCAATAATGCTAGGAAAAAGAGTTAATCCGGCCTGTTTTGACATTAATGTCAAAACTCAGCAAAAGCAGCAATAATGCTAGGAAAAAGAGTTGATCCGGCCTGTTTTGACATTAATGTCAAAACTTAGCAAAAGCAGCAATAATGCTAGGAAAAAGAGTTGATCCCGCCTGTTTTGACATTAATGTCAAAACTCAGCAAAATCAGCAATAATGCTAGGAAAAAGAGTTGATCCCGCCTGTTTTGACATTAATGTCAAAACTCAGCAAAAGCAGCAATAATGCTAGGGAAAAGAGATGATCAACCCTGTTTTGACATTAATGTCAAAACTCAGACTTCTGACATTAATGTTAAAACATTCGCTCCAAAGATCTTTGCGAAAGCTTTGTCTTCTTTTCAATGCTTTCAGAGTTTGCATTTGCGCAAAGATCTCTGCTTCAAAGATCTTCGCGCAAGCTCAACCCCTCTTTAATTTGTAAAGAAATATTTGCGCAAAGTCGAGTTAGCTCCAAAGATCTTTGCGCAAGCATGTCTGCTTTTCAACGTTTGAGTTGGCAAATTTGCGCAAAGATCTTTGCTTCAAAGATCTTAGCGCAAGCTCGAACACTCTTTAATTTGTAAAGAAATATTTGCGCAAAGTCGAGTTAGCTCCAAAGATCTTTGCGCAAGCTTCGTCTGCTTTTCAACGTTTGAGTTAGCAAATTTGCGCAAAGATCTTTGCTTCAAAGATCTTAGCGCAAGCTCTGAGAACTACTCTTTAATTTGTAAAGAAAACTTTGCGCAAACTCCGTGTACTCATTAATTGCTAAAGTAAACTTTGCGCAAAGTCGAGTTAGCTTCAAGATCTTTGCGCCAGCTTCAAATGCTTTTTAATAATGTTTAAGGTAATATTTGCGCAAAGATCTTTGCTTCAAAGATCTTTGCGCAAGCTCGAACTACTCTTTAATTTGTAAAGAAAACTTTGCGCAAGCTCCGTGTACTCATTAATTGCTAAAGTAAACTTTGCGCAAAGTCTAGTTAGCTTCAAGATCTTTGCGCCAGCTTCAAATGCTTTTTAATAATGTTTAAGGTAATATTTGCGCAAAGATCTTTGCTTCAAAGATCTTAGCGCAAGCTCGAACTACTCTTTAAGATGTAAAGAAATCTTTGCGCAAACTCCGTGTACTCATTAATTGCTAAAGTAAACTTTGCGCAAAGTCGGGTTACTAGCTTCAAGATCTTTGCGCCAGCTTCAAATGCTTTTTAATGTTTAAGGTAATATTTGCGCAAAGATCTTTGGACCAAGATCTGTGCTTCAAAGATCTTTACGTAAAAACACCATACGAAAAAATACCGTTGTATTTTACCGACACTGAAAGTTAAACCGTTGTATTTTAATGCGTGTTTTTTAAGCAAGAGAAATCGCACACTTAAAACACCATAATTCAAACATACATAACTTACCCACTAAAACTACCACATTTAAGACGTCGGCACTTGGTTTGGCTATGAAGCCTTGGCGACGTGCACCGTGTCCGCTTTTTTTTATTTCAAATCTAGATAATTATTTGACCAAGCAGCGAAGGTCAGTGGACACGCGTCAGCAAGTCTCCCTTTCTGCTAGTGGACACGGAGTACGGTGACAAAAATTATTAGTATTATTAGTATTATTAGTATTATTAGTATTATTACTATTAAAAATATTAAAAAGATTAATAGTAGTGTTAGTATTGTTATCATAACATACAACATATTATAATATATACGATATATCATTATTATTATATCTTGACATTATTATTATTATATTATTATGATATTTAAAAGTTTTGCGCGAGTCGAGGAAGGGGCGACTCTAGACGTCTCGAGCCTGAGTACAGTACAAACAAGTTTTTGTTGTAGCACTAGTTTCCCGGTAGCGGTATTTGAATGGTGTGAAAATGAAACTCGTTAGGAAAGTCTTACGAGTCGAGAAGGGCAATTTTGACGCGTTCAAGTATTGAGGTGTAATAATCGCCTTAGGGCAGCTATGTCGCGTTAGCATTGCGGCGTAAGAATCGCCTTAGGAAAGTTTTGCGCGAGTCGAGAAGGGGCAACTCTGTTGCGTTAGTATTGAGGTGTAGGAATACCCTTAGGAAAGTGTTGCGTGAGTCGAGAAGGGGCAGCTTTGCTGCTTTAGTATTGGGGTGCAGAAATTGCCGAGCTGGGTTGGTCCATTGTAATTATGTTGTAAGCCGGCTATTTTCCTTGACCACTTGTACCAACAGTCTCGGTTGAAGCCTAAAGCATAAATAAACCGCAATTTTTATGTGTTGTTTATTAAAAAAACTGAATGTACGGCTTGTATTAAAACGCAACAAACTGAGCACAAAATTTTGCTCTATTTTATGAATTCCTCACATCTACCCTTCCACAAAAAAAGCATGAATACAAAGGACAATTTCCCTTGTGAAACTGGACAAATCAACACGATATCAAGGAGTCGTTTTGACGGGTTCGTAGGAAAAAACGACGAAATTCCGAAAATTTTACCTCGTAACCTCGTCAGATGTGTAAAATGGATGCTCTTGGTCATGTTGGATTTCCGACCATGTTTATAGAACTTCTCGCGTTCAGCACGCGCTTGATCAAGGTGTTTTTCTCGCATCACGTCGTATGGACCTGCAAAACAATTTAACACAAACTGTTACTAAGTGACAAAACAATTCGGGGAAAATACCAACTATTTTTTCTTAGAAAATATTAGAAGTTAGCTCACCGTGTTGAGATTTGGGTGTGCCCTCCTTCAACAGTTTGATTGAAGCACATACGCTGCACTGAGAGAACCGTTTGCACTTCGGAACTTTGAGCCAAGATTTAAACTTCTCCTTCCAGATGCCGTAGAAGTAAGGGAGGGAAACTTCCTTGGTTGCGCGGTCGTGAATAGATAAAGTCTCTAAATACTCGTCCCAAATCTCTTCTCGCGTGACTCCCGATGGCAGATGTGTCTCCGGTTTATCTGGCTGAGGTTCTCCTCTTTCTTCTGCGTATTTATTCACGAAGGCGATAACATGTGACTTTTTGCTAGAACAGCGACGATTTGCCTCGCACCCTGTCAATCCGTGGACAAAGTTCGATCTCCCAGAGAGGACGCGTTCACGGACATCGCAAAAGTAGCCTTGACTTACTTGAAACACCTTCTGGTAGACCGCGGAGCATACCTGTGACAGCCATAGGAAAAAAGTGCTCATTAGCTTAATGAGCACTTTTGCTCAAACTGTGGCAAAGATGAAAATTCAGGCGACATGTTTAGGTATTCAAGGCAAGTAGGAAAAAGTGCTCATTAGCTTAATGAGCAGTTTTGCTCAAACTATGACAAAGATAGAAATTCAGGCGACCTGTTGAGGTATTCAAGGTAAGTAGGAAAAAGTGCTCATTAGCTTAATGCGCATTTTTTGCCTAAACTGTGTGTGCTAGGACAACACTGTAGTGTCAGAGACCGTGTCATACTGTGCCATACTGTTGCATACGGGTGTCTGACAGGTTAGAGGCCTGGGCCATGCTGACTAGGATTAACTCAAGTGGTGAGTGAATAAGTAGCTGCCCAGGCCAAGAAACGGCAGAGTTTCAAGAGCTAAAAGAAGTAACATATGCAATATGTCAATACGATTGTTGTAAGTTAATTCTACATATCATAAGCATTTGATTGTAGTCCGGATAAGCATTTCCGAAGAGCTGTAAGCATTCAGCTAAGCTTAGTCCGAAATACACACTTAAGCATTAGTGTTATTAGGCAGCTGCACTAACCCCGTAACCGTTATCTACCGATATTACAGAATGAGCAAAGTAGGAGTATAGCCTCCCACAAAATGGTATCGCTGTTTTTACTTTCCACAGCACTCTTCACTGTCAATTATTCTGATCAATCGTTATAATCTGCGTGTCTGGCGATCTAAGTGGCCCCGTGGCGCTTTGAGCTCCTGGTTATGCGCTGGTGCTCTTGATGGAGTTTGCTTTTCCTACTCTGGCGACTTGGAAGTGACGCGCGAAATACCTACTTGGCACCGCATATTTTTTTGCAGTTTCAATGGGAAATTCTTCGGGAGTCTCGTCTGTTGCGCTCCGCGCTCGACGCTCTTGTGCTCCATAGTCTCAGCTTGCAACCTCGACCGTGGCTAGGTTCGCCGCAGAATTCCTTCGTAGTTCGCTTTGCGACCAACAAATTATCCTTTACGATTGCAATGATGTTTGTTATCCAGCTCGGCGCGCTCTTTGGTGAAGCTTTTAAATCCGCCTCTTCAGCTGTGCTTCGCTCCATTGTGGCAACCTTGCCACATAATTAGTCGCCTTGGATGAATTTCGCCGTTTCTACGATTGGGTGCCTCTACCTTGGGATGATTTGCTAAATCGACCGTTGCGAATCTCGCTGTGTGCTCAGAATTGGCTGCCGATGTTCGTAATGTTACGCGACTCCAATGGCTGCGTATTTATGGGTTTGCGCTCTCAGGGTTCATGCTCTTAGCGCACTGCGTGGTCTTCGTCGAGCTATCCTAGCCCTTGTGTGATCTTGATTGACCAATTCGGCTGTGACATAAACGCCTACGCGCTCGGATTACACGGCGGATCTTCAGATCTTACTGTTCCAGCTGGCCTTGGCGAGTCTTCGCTGTGGTTGCGCTTGAGCTTTGCCTCACTCTTCACCCATACCCTTTGCGGCGGAAGCGCTGGGCAAAATTTCTGCGGGAATGGCGTCGGGTTCTTCTCCACCTACATCATCTTTGTCAACAACTTCAATGCCGCCTCCTGAACCGTCTTCACCGCTCGCCTGGCGAAGCCGGCGCGGGGTTGCGCACCAGCCTGCGGGGGATTCCCAGCTGGGTGAGGTGTCTGCGGATGGTCGAGATGCTCCTCGTGTTCTTTCGGCCTCGGCGAGGCCTTTCGAGCCTAGCGCTCGCGGTGTTGCAGGGCCTACTCCCTTCTTCGTTCCACGGAGTGCGGACAGGGCTTCGGGCTCCTGGCGGGCCAAGGGGGGGGAGGGACAGTACAACGCTCTCTCGAGGAGCAGTACCTATTGGCGGCTGTTGCACCTGAACCGCCCGAGCCAACTACGCCGTTATCGACCCCTGTGATGGTAAACCCTGACGAGCACAAGAAGCGCCCCTTTGACGAGGCGCTATACCTGGTGGCAGCAGCCACCCCGACACCACCGGGGCTGACCACTAAGAAGAAGCTGGGGGAGCAAGTGTCGGCCGCAATCGAGAAGCTCACTACCCCCAAGCTGCGCTCAAAAGTTGCTGTGGCCACCACCGATAACTTGAGAAGAACGTCGGCCGCTATCGAGAAGCTCACTACCTCCAAGCTGCGCTCAAAGGTTGCTGTGGCCACCACCGATATCCTGGGAACTTCTTCTCGAAGCTCGGTAGGAGAACCACGTGTGCAACAACCCGTGAAAGATACAAAGTTCGTTCTCACCACCGCCGATTTTTCGGAACGATCTTCTCACGGAGCATTAGCAGCACACGGAGCCGGAGGCGCACGAATGTTTCAAGCAGCCACACTTGAAGCTGCCCGCTCTTGCTCACCTACAAGTCATGACGGTAGTGGACCGGCGGACACACTCGAGTTGTCTTCCGGTAGCATCGACCTCGATACCTCGTACAGGAGTCTCTCCGATCACGACGAGGACTACGTTGGAGGATACTGTGACGACGGCTCCGACGACGAACCATACCCCACCAGCCGTAGACGACAACTACGTTGTGATCGAGTGGACGCCGTCACAATCTTAGCGCGATATGCCATGCGACAGTGGTGGCAGCAATGGATTGAAGGAACGTGTCGCAGACGAAGCATGGACACCCATCATCGACATGTGACGATGAGGGCGTTATTATGTTCATGGCACCTGGAGGTCCAAGCTAAACGTCGTCGATCGTGGGTGACTGTGGCGGTTCGACAACTCAAGATCGGCCGCGCCTTCAACGCCTGGCGCCAAGAGGCGAGCCGACTCCAGAACCTCATCACTGACAGCTTTGCAGCGCTGTCACTTCATCACTTGGAAAGCTGCATGTCCGCATGGAGATCAGCAGCAATCTTCGCGGTCCAGTGCAGAAGATTTGTGGTGCTTCGTGATCAACGAGTGAAACGAGCATCCCTTCATCGATGGTCAAAAGGAGCAGCCGTTCCTGAGTTGACCCCGAGCCAGTGGGCAACTCTTCGCCGACGTTTGCGCCGCCTTGGTGGCCAACAGAAAACGGTTGCTGCGATCACTTGGGAGACACCTGGGACGACCGACCGATCAACTCCATCTCGCTGGATGTGCATGTCTCAGGCTGCTACAGTGGACCTTCATGTCCAGCGCCTACAACGAAAACATCCTGAGCGCCAGGAAGTGGAGGTCACGGTCGTCCCAGTCAACCGGCCTGCTAAACTTGCGTTATTGGGCGTCGATATCGAGGAGGTGTTGAGGGTCTTGAGACATACGCACTTTTGCGAGGATCCCCCGGACCCACCGGAACTAGTGCGCTCATTCAAGCCCACGAGCACCTGGAACCAGTACTCCATCCTCACGACCGATGACAGCGAAGACACAAGCGCTGAAGTGAGCGAGGACCCCACGTCAACGCCACTTACCCATCGCAGCGTCCAAGCCCGAGCACCTCGACCCACACAGCGAGAACGTGCTGTCCGAGTCCGAGACCACCTCGAGCACACTCGTCAACGAGAAGTTACTCGGATGGAACGCAAGCAGAGGAAGTTGGCCAAGCGCAAGCAGGCTAAGCTCAGGCGCCGTAGTGGAGGCGGAGATGGGGAGAACACCTCCCCTACTAGCACCTCCACCGAAGAAAACTCCTCTGCAACCACACTCTCCACGTCATGTCCCTCCTCTGACGACTCCATGCCCTCCGAACATAGCTTGCCAAGCTCTCGTAAAGGAGGACGCCAACGACAACGACAAGCTCAAGCCCGCCGGCAAGAGCAGCAGCTGCAAGAGTCCATCACGGAGGAATTCAAGGACGTCGTGCATTCCGATTTCACCGAGTTGCGTCCATCTAATGAGCACCAAGCGAGCCTCCAACTCCGTCCGGACTGGGATGGAAATCCTGTGCATAGCAAGGGTTACCAGTTGTCCCAAGAGGAGGAGGAGCTGCGCAGGAGAGAAACTACATCACACGAGCTTCAACTTCAAGCACTACGAGCAAATATGCAACGTGTCGCTGAAGAATCTGCTGAGATGCAGAAGAGGCTCCTCGCCGAGATGCGCCAAGAGGTGCAAGATGTTGCTGCCACCGCCATTCTTGAGCGGCAGAAGCAACAAGTCGAAGCCCAACGAGCATCGGAAGCTGCAGCTGCACTCGCCGAGGAGTTCCGGCGTGAGCACGTGCAACAAATGAGAGCAGCCTCGGAGGCACTTGCACATCATCAAGCTCAGGCGTCGCTGCTCCGATCACAAGAAGCAACTCAACATGCGCATCAGCTGCGAGACCTCCAGCGTGTAAGTGACGAGCAACGCCGACAACTTGAGATAGCGGCGCACGAGCACGAGCTGTTGGAGAGGCAACTCAATGAAGGTCGTTCGGTCATGGAGGCAGCGCTCGAGACTGTGGACGTTCACACGCATCTCGAGGTGCAACATCGGCCGACGATGCCGGAGACGCCTTTCTCGAGCTCTACGACTACAGCGGAAGGCTCGAATGAGGTGGCGCTTGAAGCAATGGTGGTGCCTGGCTCCACCACTACTGTCGACGTGCGCACGTCCCGTGGAGTTTCATTCGAGCTGCAACCTAGTGATGTTCGCCGTCGCCTATCAAAGCTTGACTTCAGATCCATTAGCGTACCGGCAGTCACTGCAATTCGCGAGCTGGTTCTGGAGCATTCGGCTGGACGGGAAGAAAAGATGCTGGCGGAGCGCATGTTCCATGACACTGCAAGGAAGTACCGAGAGCACGACTTGGCTTCTGGTTCCGGGCCACCGGCTTCGGACCTACCAGCCTCCGAGCTCCCTTCACCTGAGCTAGCTGGAGTGGCGCTAGTTCATCATGTTGGACGCGAGGTTGCTGCAGTCACCGCCGACGTGCGATGCGGCAGATGCTCCCGGAGCCCTACACCTCCAGTCGCCATATGGGAGTGTGTGTTGAGCGTGTTGCCGAACATGCACCAAGAGACCAAGCTCGTGCCTTTGTGTGTCTATTGCACACGAGGTGTTTGGCCTGGTGCCTTTGACCACTTCCCCACGGTGTCATCGAAACCCCCAACTCCGACCAGCGTGAGAGGAGGAGGCGGGGGAGGAGGCGGAGATGATGATGATGGCAGCTCGGGAGGTCCCGGCAGCGACCGAGGGGGGGGGAATACGCCCGATGCACCTGAAGACCGTGTACACGAAGATGGTGGTGGACCGAGCAAGCGTCACGGCGGAGGCAGTGGCGGTGGCGGTGACCCTGGGGACGATGACGACGGGGCCACCTACTTCAGCTATGGTTCCAGCAGGAGTTCGTCGTACAACGATGGCAGGCAGCAACGGGAGGAATACACGAGACACTCCTACGCCCTAAAGGCCGCAAAAGACATCATGTCAGTCTACAGCGCGCCAGTGGACGGGTCCACGAACCCTTTCAGCCCGTTGCTACGCTTTGTGGATGAGTTTGACCGGTGCCTGAAGCTGCCAGTGGTGCAGCTGGCCATGATCACCCCGTGCAATGTGCCAAATGGCGCCTTTGAGTTGGGCAAGCCCATCCTCTCGGTGCATATCCTCCTGAAGGAGCTCACACAGCATTGCTTTCCGACGCCTAGCTCGGAGGGAACGGAGCTGCGTGGAGTTCTGGTGGACTCGGAGGAGGACCAGTCCTTGAGTCTCGAGAAGATCGTGGTCCCCCTCGCCAAGCTCGTGGTCCCGTTGAAAAGTGAGATGGCCACCCTAGGCTCGTTCTTGCGCCGGGTGCGTCAAACTCAAGGGCGCCTTGCGACCCCACGCAAGGTGAGGGAGTTCTGGGACGGGCTGCACTTAGCCCATCGAGTGGTGAGCATGCTGGCGACGCACGAGCTTACCACCCCTGTTCCAGAGACCGACTTGCTCGACGTGTTCCTCTCCGGCCTGGGAGCGGACGTCCGGAAGGAAGCCTTCGAGATCGCAGAGCGCAAGGGCACGCCTTTGCTCTCCCTCGACCGCGCTCTCCCGGCTAACCGACGCTTGGCGTTGGAGTACGCCATCGAGGCGGAGCAGCAGCTGAGCACGTCAATGAGTCGGAAGCCCCTAGTCCAATTGATGGCGGCGGTGGAGGTTTCCGAGGAACTCTTGGCCTTGGCGGAGAACCGCCCACCGGGGGTGACTCCCACGGGTCAACGCTTGGGGTCTCCGGACTACACCGGCTGTCGAGTGTGCCAGAGCAAAGACCACTATGCTCGAGAATGCCCGCAGTTAGCCACTCGAAAACAGGAATGGGCCAAGGCGCTTATGAAGGAGACCTTGGACATGATCCAACACGAGATGGAGTCTGATGATGAGTTCTACGACGTCCTCAACGCTGTACTGCCCGAGGAGCTGCAGACGGATTTTGCCGCGGAGGACACCCCCGAGCTCGGGGCGCCCTCCAGGAGTTGAAGAGCTCGGGCCTTGTGCCCGTAGAGTCCGGGGTTAACACCCCTGGACGTAGCGTTGGGCTCCTTGAGAAGAAGGAGCAGCAACTGCGGCAGAGATGGAGGTGGAACAGGCGGAACACGCAACGGAGTGCACATCGACCAGAGGAGCACCTGGACTTCGACGGCCTCGACATGCTACCAGTCCAGGCGCTAAACAAGTCCCCCATCGCACCAGAGCGATCCTTAGTGGACGCTCGCCTCCGTGGGGAGGCCACAGCCCCAGTGAGTACCAGCGAAGATATCGCCGAGGATCCGACCGATGACGACCCATCACCCCGCCGGACTTCTCTCAAGACGGCAGAGAAGTATCGCAAGCACCTAGCGCCGCCTGGACAAGCCCTGTCCTCGTGGCGTTATCGAGCTGTCAGGGGCCAACTTCGAGCAGAACCTAAGTTGGGAACTCGGAGCTTGCGGGCGTGCATCAAGTCCCTCGAGAGGGACCTATCGGCACCTAGCAGTGCACCGAAAAGTGATGACCCTCATCTCTGGAGAGCTGGACGTCGACGCAATCGGAGAAGATTGGAGAGTTTACAGTCGCCTCCATCGCAAGGCGTCTCAGCAAACCAGCGAGAGACGCGCGATCGGTCCCACCTGCCTCTAGCCCTTGACCAACTCAAACGTGTGCAAGAGTATCGTCGACGTCGACAAAGCATCACTTCTGGACGAGCGCCCACGCTCATCGCTAACGACTCTAAGCCCGCCATGGATAAGCCACCTTCGTCACCAGCGTCGACAGCTCGACGACCCAGGCCCTGGCTATCCCCCACAAACGCAGCACGAGCAGAGGGCGTCCCGAGAAGGAGCTGGCTAGATCGAGAAGGCAAGCTTCGACGACGGAGGGACCTAGCCCGGAAGCATGGTCTCAACGATGAGGACGAGGCACTCTTCCATGCTCTTGCTTAACGTCAAGAGCAAGCAGAGGTGGAGAGCAAGGTGATCGAACGAGCCAACGTCTTGGCGGAGGTGGATGCGGTTCAGGCGTCGGTGACCAAAGCCATCCAGGTGGCTGTGTACCCCCCTGAACAACCTAAACAGGAGTTAGTGCAAGTAGCTATGGCTCAAGGCCTGCTTGCGGACGCTAGCACGTATCCCCTTCCATGGGACTCTTGGGATATTCCTGATGGCACCTCGGGCGATGCTGCGCTCGAATGTAACCTGAACTGTATCACCGAGACAGGCGACATCAGACCCGGCTGGAGCGGCCTTCTTGCTGCTGCATCATCTTCCCGGGCACCACCTCAACGCATCACCGTGGGATCAAGCAGAGCTCCCACGCTGTTGCTGTTTTGGGCATACATAGCTGGTACCCGCGTGAAAGTGTTGGTGGACTCCGGGTGCTCCACCAACATTATAGCCAACAAGACGGTGAACCGCATCCCTTCCTTGTCACCTCGACCCCATGAACAAGCCATGCGTGTTCGAGTGGCCAACGGCATGACGTACGATGTCAACACGTGCGTCCGACCCCGGCTTCAAGCGGAAACCACGAAGGGCTCCTACGTTCAGCAACTGGAGCTAAGAGTGATGCCTATCGACCTCAGCGTTGATGTCATATTGGGTGGCCCGTGGTTGGCTTCTCACTCACCAGTTACTCTGGATTACGCCCGGTGGGGTTCCATCCGTTTTGGTCGAGGTAGCCAAAAGGTGGTCATCACGGGGTGCTCCCCTGGCACCCCCGACCCCTCGAGGCCCAAGGACAACTCTATGGGTCGTGTGCAAGGGGTCCTCCTCGACTCCAAGAGGACGCGTAAGGACCTCAGAGCACTCCAAGCCAAAGAGGAGAACGCCTTCGTCGTATACCTAGCTCCGGACGGTACCTTCGGTGCCGAAGCATGTGAAGGGAACGAACCGGACTCCGTGCTCGACGCCGTGTTCGAGTACAGTGACTCTGATCCGGCCTCTTCTCCTAGTGCGTGTGGCCCTACCGATCATACGAGTCACAGCCCTTCCAACAAGCTGGGAGCTCCGCCTCTGAGTCCACTTTCGACATCAGAATCAGAATCGGAGCCTGAAGATGCTGGGCAGCTTCGAGGAGCAGTAAGGCGGGAATCCTGCAGCAGCGAGGAGGATCACCTCGACAAGGTGTAGTGGTGTACGCGGTGGTGGATAGCTCCAGACCCCCGACGTTTGACGTCGCGGCACTAGAAGGCGCCTATGGCCCCTTCCAGGAAGACAATCCACCTTCCAATGACCTCCATCTAGGGCACTTCCAGAGCCGACGGGAGGCTTTGGGGGCGTTCGCCTTGCTACCCGAGCATGTACGCGACCAGGCCATTGAGGACCACGCTCAGGGCAAACCTCCTACGTGGTATGCGCAAGCGGCGGCAGCTTTGGAACGGGGCCGCCGAATTCTGTCAACGCGGCGCCCCCGACGCAAGCGTGTGAGGTGGAGTGACCAAAAGAACGCCTGTGCGGATCATCAACCTCCATCGCCTGCTGAACCAGAGCTGGCTGCTGCAGTGACCGACGACCCCGCATTGCCCCAAGATCCCGAGCTGAAGCCAACGACCCCTAAAACGGTGGAGGACGAAGTTGATGAGGATGTGACCCATGAGATAGGGCAACAGCTGCGCGACCTCGAAGAGGAGTTCAAAGACGTCATATGCACTGAGCTGCCCGAGTCGGTACAATCTCGGGAGTACAAAGCGAGCATCCGACTTCGCCCAGACTGGGACGGGCAGCCTTTGCATCGCAGAGGCTACAAGTTGTCTCAAGAGGAGCTGCGACAGCTGCGTCTGCAATTGGACGAGCTGCTAGCCAAGGGATACATACGTCCCTCTGCGTCCCCTTGGGGTTGCCCCGTCTTGATGGTGCCAAAGCCGAGCTCCCCTAGGGAGCTCAGGCTCGTCATCGACTACCGCCAGATCAATGAGATCACCATCAAAGACAAGTACCCCCTCCCTGACGTGCAGTGCCTCTTGGACGATATGCAAGGGGCAACTGTATTCTCTACCGCGGACGCCCTTTGGGGATTCTGGCAAGTCCCAATGGAGGAGTGTGACGCTGAGAAAACCGCTATGACCACTCACTTCGGCGCCTACGAGTGGTTGGTCATGCCCAAGGGACTTAGCAACTCTCCCAGCACTTGGCAGAGAATGATGAACCAGTACCTGGGTCATCTGCCTTTCTGCCGGGTGTTCGTGGACGACATCATGATCTTTTCGGCTACTCCACAAGCTCGTGTCGATCATGTACGTCAGGTTTTGGCTGCCTGTCGCCTCCACAAAGTGTACCTCAAGAAATCCAAGTTGAAGCTATGTATGAAGGCAGTGCGCTTTCTTGGCCACGTCATAGATAAGGCCGGATGCCGGCCACAGCAGGACAAAGTCGCCTCTGTTCGTGATTGGCCGGACCTCGAGACGGCCACCCACGTGCGGCAGTTCCTGGGAATGTGTGGATTTTACCGACGGTACATTCAGTCGTTTGCCCACCTTGCCCACCCGTTGACGCACCTCACGAAGACGGGTGTGGATTGGACCTGGGGAGAGGTGGTGAAAGGGGCCTTTCATCGATTGAAGATGGCCCTGATCTCGGCCCCGACCCTAGCCCTACCAGACCAACGTGCAGCAGCGGACGGGTCACGTCCCTTTTGCGTGCAAACCGACGCCAGCGCGGTCGCATTGGGGGGGGGTGATCATGCAAGACCTGGGGCGTGGTCTTCAACCTCTAGCCTTTGAGAGCAGGCAATTTTCCAGCGCGGAGCAGAACTACCACGCCGGCGAAAGAGAGCTATGCGCTATTCACCACTGCACCACGGTGTCATGGCGGCATTACCTCATCTTCACCAACTTCAAGCTCATGGGAGACCACAAGCCTCTGCAGTGGCTCTTTGCGCCAGCAAGGGAACTGAGTCGGCGTCAAGCGCGATGGTATGAAGACCTTGTCGAAGTCGGAGTACATCAGATGGAACATGTGCCCGGGCGCTGCTTGGTGGTACCGGACGCACAGTCTAGGCGGCCAGACTACAAGCAGTCTTCTGCCCGAGAAGGGCTGAAGGAGAAGGGGCTGGTCGACCGCGCTACCGATGGACCCCGACGAGACTCCACCGACTCGATGAAAGGCAACGGTCCGGAGGACCTCGAGCCCACTTCAGTTCTCGACGCCATGTTCGAGTACTCAGACTCCGAAGATGACTCCGCTCCCCCGGTGAGTCCTCCGCTTATCGTTGGCGAGCTCACTCATATCAACGGGCTCACATGGGCAGAAACTCCCGACCTGTGGGAAGACGCCGCTGAGACCCTGCTCTTTGCCGAACAAGCCCTACAAGGAGCGACTCTGGCCGCTCCGATCACTCGTTCTCAGGCACGTCAGCCAGAGCCCAAGGAGCAACCATCTTCCCCTCCACCTACGAGCTCACCAGTCCCGAAGCCCGGAGTTCGTGATGACTCTCCGAGACCCGCCACACCAAGCCAGAACTATGAGAACGTAGTGGATCGACAGGACTGGAAGCTGGTGAAGGATGAGTTTGAGAAGATTGTGCAGCAGTATGGTCAGTTCGACGTCGACGCGTGCTGCGACTCCATGGGGGTCAACCGGCAGGTGCCCACTTACTGGACAGATTGCCTCAAAAAGCAGTGGCGGGGCAAGCACGTGTGGTGCAGCCCCCCGTACACTAAAGATAACGACCTCATCGAGAAGATCTTACGGCACTTCTTCGCGGAATGGCGAGCTGACCCCGAGAACACGTCCGCGATGTTCCTGCTGCCTGACTACGACGCCTCCTGGCGTACTCTGGTCCAACCCAAGTATGGCTGCACGTGGTCAAGGTGTTCGACCTCAAGGACAGCAAGGGCCAACCCACACACTTGTTTGAATCACCTGATGGGGGTAGACCTTCTTTACGATGGCCTGTGCTGCTTGTTTGGGCCCCTGCGGCGGGTAGAACACGGCCCCGGGCTCGAAATCCTCGTGCACGTGCCCCATCAGTCACCTCCGAGCCAATAGTGACCTCTGGGCCAGCGGCAAAGGCATGAGCAACTGCGACCCCTCTCAAGGCGTGTCAGTTCGTGAAGGCCTTACAGGCTGAGTACGACCGAAGCCCGTACCTCGCGATGCTGAGAGAAGAGTTCTTGGCCGCCCCACATCAACGCACTGACACCTTCAGGATGGTGGATGACATGATTTGGAGGGTAACTGACGGCCGCTACCAACTTGTGCTGTCGTCGGACTCCCCCCTCCGGGAGTTAGTGTTACGTGAGGCACACGAGTCTCCTACCGCTGGACACACGGGTCGAGACCAGACGCTCGATCGAATCGCGCGTCGTTTCTGGTGGCCGCGCATGAGTAAGGACGTCTCCGATTGGACGCGCTCGTGTCTCATATGCCAGCAGACACGCCCCCGTAACAGCTACCCGGACGGCCAGTTGAACCCACTGCTGATTCCGGTCCGGCTGTGGCAAGTGGTCAGCATCGACTTCGTCACGGGGTTGCCCCGCACCGAACGTGGTTACGACGCCTTCGCCACGTTCACCGACAAGTTGTCTAAGATGGTGCATGTGATCCCCATGCTGTACTCAGACAGCTCAGCGGAGCAAGTGGCACGTATGTACTTCGACCACGTTTGGCGCTTGCATGGAGCCCCGATGAAAATCGGTTGCGACCGGGACTCACGTTTCCGGGACCGGTTTCATCAAGAACTCCATCGTCTCATGGGTGTGCAGGTGGCATCCACTACACCTTATCATCCTCAGGGAGATGGCCAGGCGGAGCACACAAACCATACGGTGGAACGCATGTTGCGTGCCTATGTCGACGCCAACCAGCTGGACTGGGACCTGTGGTGTACTCCGGTGGAATATGCCATCAACGACTCCCGGTCCGCGGTCACTGGCTTCACCCCCTTCGAACTTTGTTATGGCCACGCTCCTGCGTCCCAACTCGATTTTTTCGTGGAGGCCGCGTTGGCAGCCCGTAGGGGCCGTGCCAAGGGGGGGAGAGGAGACGCAGTTAAGAAAGGCACGGCCCACGAGACTGCTCGACAGTTTGTTCGTCAGTTACATGCAGCCCGTGAAAAGCTGTTAGTGGCTCAACAACAGCAGATGGCGCAGTACGACGCCCGGCATCGAGCTCGCCAGTACGCTGTAGGGGACATGGTGTGGGTGGATGCGACACACCTTACACAGCCGGGGGACCGAGGTTTGCACAAGAAACTGCTGAAGAAACGGTTGGGCCCAATGGAGGTGATTGCGGCGTTCCACAGTGACAGGCAGATGGAGCTAGCTCCCGAGGACAGGGGGGCCCCTGTGGCCTATCGACTGAAGTTGCCCCCCCAGTGGAGGGTACACGACGTCTTCACGGTGGACAGACTCACTCCCGTGGAGTCGGCCAGCGAAAAGTTTGCAGGCAGAAGCGAGGAAGTCCCACCCCCGCCTGTGGATGTCAGCGGTCGTAAGGAGACAGCAGTGGAGTGCATCGAACGCTCCCGAACAAGGAAACGTAACGGTAGGACGTGGACAGAGTACAGCGTCAAATGGGTAGGCATGCCTCGTTCGCTGAATGAGTGGAAGACCCGCGAGGATCTTGAATTCGACGGAGAAGGCCGAAAAGGTATTCCTAATCGAGCTCTCCAAGAATTTGAGAAAATTGAGATGAAGCAAAAGGAGCGAGAGAAAGGCCGAGTCCAACGACGGCGCGAGGAGGCGGCCGCAGTACTATGGTTGACCACACCTGAGGAGCTGCAGCACCATGATATGCCCTGGGTTCCTGTGGAAACCCCTGACGAGGAAACGGGTACCTTCGCGCACGTGTCTACCACTCGCTTCATGCCAGCTGGTGGTCCGGGTCGTGGAGCCGCGCAGCTACGCCTACCTCCACAGCATCCTACTCGTATCCTCGTACTGTTCTGCGGAACTGGTTCGGTTGAACAACAGTTCAGTAAGCAGTTCCCAGGGTGCGAGGTAGTCACCGTGGATATTCAACCCAAATGGGGCTCTCTGCATTGCGAGGACATTCTCCGCTGGAACTACCAGCAGTACAAGGCTCGGCACTTCGACGTCATATGGGCTAGCCCACCATGCACCGAGTACAGTCAGGCGAAGACAGTGGGCGTCAGAGACCTGCGTGCAGCGGACCGACGAGTTCGAAGAACGCTGGAAATCATTGAATATCTCAAGCCAGACTTCTACTTCATTGAAAATCCTCGTGGTCGAGCTCCCTATGGACTGCATGCCCGCCGGTGCATGCAAGGACTGCCTCCCCCGCACTTGGCTACGTATTGCAAGTACGGTATGCCTTACAAGAAGCCCACGCATTTCTGGACTAACGCGCCCCTGGACGCACCACTAAAAGCGTGCGACGCTGACGAGCCTTGCGAGTTCAAACGCCAACATGGGCGTCACGAGAAGATGGCGCAGGGTGGTACTTCACGTCGAATGTCGGGAGAATCTAGAAGAGGCATGTGAACCGGATGGCATGTGTACGGCATCCCCAAAACCTTATTAGAGCAACTGTTCAGATGTCTACCTCTCAGCCAACCTCTCGTAGCAATGGAAGAGGTGTGCGAATTCTTGTCTTGTGTGCTTTGGAGAGAAGAGCTGGTGGAAGATTCCGTAGCTGTCGAGACCCTCACGTACATCGAGGACGATAACGAGGAACCAGTGATCCTACCTGAAATGTACATACCCCTAGCGACGCCGGCGGATACAGATAGCAGTGGATGGGATACAGCTGGCTCTGAGTCCGACAGGAGTGCAGCATCATAAACTGTAGCATTCGTCAGCGAGGACGCTTCCCATCTGAGGGGGGGGGAGTTGTGCTAGGACAACACTGTAGTGTCAGAGACCGTGTCATACTGTGTCATACTGTTGCATACGGGTGTCTGACAGGTTAGAGGCCTGGGCCATGCTGACTAGGATTAACTCAAGTGGTGAGTGAATAAGTAGCTGCCCAGGCCAAGAAACGGCAGAGTTTCAAGAGCTAAAAGAAGTAACATATGCAATATGTCAATACGATTGTTGTAAGTTAATTCTACATATCATAAGCATTTGATTGTAGTCCGGATAAGCATTTCCGAAGAGCTGTAAGCATTCAGCTAAGCTTAGTCCGAAATACACACTTAAGCATTAGTGTTATTAGGCAGCTGCACTAACCCCGTAACCGTTATCTACCGATATTACAGAATGAGCAAAGTAGGAGTATAGCCGCCCACACTGTGACAAAGATAGAAATTCCAGCAACCTGTGTAGGTATTCAAGGTAAGTAGGAAAACGTGCTCATTAGCTTAATGAGCACTTTTTGCCTAAACTGTGACAAAGATAGAAATTCCGGCAACCTGTGTAGGTATTCAAGGTAAGTAGGAAAAAGTGCTAATTAACTTAATGAGCACTTTTTGCCTAAACTGTGACAAAGATAGAAATTCCGGCAACCTGTGTAGGTATTCAAGGTAAGCAGGAAATAGTGCTCATTAACTTAATGAGCAGGTTTTCAGCGTACCGGTTTGTCACAGATAAAGTATTTAAATATGAACGTCGAGTCGATCGTGCGGGTACCATTTCTTGAAAGGTCTGTTACCATCCATTCTTTACGGTCTTTTTGAGAAAAAATCCAAAACATTTCTCGTTGCGCTGTCAGAGCTGAGATATGAAAATTCATAGAGCAATGAGTTTTGCAGTTGCATCTAAAAACACCAATTTCTTGAATAGAGGCTTCAGAGAGGTTTCGAGCTTTCAAAGAAATTTGTTTGTTTTGCTTCTGTATCCTGACTGTGGACGTGTAAGCGGCTCTTTGCTTAGTAGTGTTTTTGAATTTCCCGTTTAGCACACTTTCGATGTTTTCTTTCCCTACACTATGTGTGAGAAAGCTCGCCTCAAGGCTTTGAGTTATCCCATTAAAGTCTACACTCGCGATCTTTCTTGTACTAGACTCTTGCGTGGCTAATGAGCAATTGCTACTGAATGAGCGCGTTGGCGACTTTGGAGGTAAAGCGGTAATCGGAGTTTCAGCTCTAAGCGAGTTGATTGGCGTACTCGCGAACGGAAAGCAGGGAAAGCATATTAACTCATCGACACAGTCTGACTTGTAGACCGATGAGCGAATAGCGTTCTCTGGCGATGAGCGAATAACGGTCTTTGGCGATGAGCGAATTGCGGTCTTTGGCGATGAGCGAATAACGTTCTGTGTCGATGAGCGGAGAACGTCAGTATTCAAGTCTATGACATCGTCTACTTCAGTTGCGTATGTTAACTTGTTTTGCGAAAGATCTATGATCTCGTCTATTTGGCCTGCAGAATTTGGCCAGAACGACTTCATCGAAAAAATGGTTCATAAAACTTATGAGGCGATTTTCCGTTGAATGGAAACGACATGCCTTTTATCCTCGTTTTGTCTGGAAACTTGGAAATGACCATCGGTCATAAAAAAATCTTGGATCGATCGAAAAGATATCATCCAATGAAATCATTTTTTAGTCGTAGTCGTGGATCGAAGTATTAATCATGCATGTCATCAATAGATATTGAATCAATGCGTCCAATCAAAAACCGGGATCTACAGATTCAGGATTAGGACACTAAAATTCGACAATGACCTGAAAGTTTCGTGTGTCTCCAGTTCATTTCTGACTTCACTTCTCAAAAGCTTTAACCTACTTTGCAACGTAAACTTCCAGTCCATCAGCTTTCTAGTTAGCTCATTACTCGGAAAATAATGGCTTCGCCGGAACAGTTCAAAGCGGTCGTGCAGTCAGGGAACACAACAGAGTTCTTACAGTTCCGATGGGCTGTAATGAGAAACAGCGCGAACCAATTAGAGCTTCAAATATTTCCCATCGACGCCCTTGAGAGCCCACCGGTGTTGCACAAAATTCCGGTTTATACCCCGTCCGATACAGAGTCTCCCCTCGGCGTGTGCTATCCAGCTAAGCACGCGCAGGGGAAGGCAATGTATGTCATCATTCTCAGAGACTCGCAGATTGCTTCCATCTGCCTTACCGCTGCAAACCTGATCAGCAGTTCGGTCGCGCCAGCATACACTACAAAGCGCGACCGTTTCGATGAGCTGGTTAGAGTAGCGAGCGGAAAGGAAGAGGCATTCTCCACCTTCATAAACGATATGTGGAGAAACAGCCACAACGCCGACTTCTGGAAAGCCCCTGAGAAGTCTGGTCAGTCGTACGCTACCTTGGACGAGACGATAGACACAGAGATGGGTGGTGTCAGTGTTCTGCCGACACAGGTACGAAACCCGCTCATTAACTTAATGAGCAGTTCTGTTCACTCTCCTTTGTCGTGTCATAGTATGACAAAACTGCCCTTCTTACCTGATCTTAAGTGTGTGTGATAGAGAAAGGTTTCTACTTTTTTCTATTGTCGTGTCATAGTATGACAAAAAGCCACTTCCTGCCTGAGCCTAGCTGTGTATGACCAAGCAAGGAAGTCCAAACGTGCTCATTATCTTAATGAGCAGTTCTGTACACTTTTCTCTGTGTCTTGTCATAGTATGACAAAAAGCCACTTCCTGCCTGAGCTTAGCTGGGTATGACCAAGAAAGTCCAAACGTGCTCATTATCTTAATGAGCAGTTCTGTACACTTTTCTCTTTGTCTTGTCATAATATGACAAAAATCCACTTCCTGCCTGAGCTTAGCTGGGTATGACCAAGAAAGTCCAAACCTGCTCATTATCTTAATGAGCAGTTCTGTACACGTTTCTCTTTGTCGTGTCATAGTATGACAAAAAGCCACTTCCTGCCTGAGCCTAGCTGTGTATGACCAAGCAAGGAAGTCCAAACGTGCTCATTATCTTAATGAGCAGTTCTGTACACTTTTCTCTGTGTCTTGTCATAGTATGACAAAAAGCCACTTCCTGCCTGAGCTTAGCTGGGTATGACCAAGAAAGTCCAAACGTGCTCATTATCTTAATGAGCAGTTCTGTACACTTTTCTCTTTGTCTTGTCATAGTATGACAAAAAGCCACTTCCTTTCTGAGCTTAGCTGTGTATGACCAAGAAAGTCCAAACCTGCTCATTATCTTAATGAGCAGTTCTGTACACTTTTCTCTTTGTCTTGTCATAGTATGACAAAAAGCCACTTCCTACCTGAGCTTAGCTGTGTGTGACCGAGAAAAATCGCCAATGTGTCACCATTTTTGTACTTGTTTTATTTTGGAAGGATGACTATGAAGCAAAATGGCAAATTGAATATGATCAGATGGTGATGATTGACACAAGCATGAATGAATATGAACAACGTTTTCGGGAGGCATTTTTACAGTAGTGCTCCCTTGGATCAGTGTGACATTAAGGGGAACGAACGAACGCCGTGAACGTCGGTTTGTTAGGGATTGGGTTGAAGAAAGATTTCTATGGGCACTCGAAGAGAAAGTTATATTCCAACGATGGGACTACAGGAATGCCTCACATATTGATGTGGCGGTACCAGCCTCCATAGCTTGGCACGACAATGTTTGGCGATTCGACAATAATGGACGAGTCAATACTTTCATCATTGTTCAAAATTCATCTGGAGTTGTGAGATGGTTTTATTGGTGACGACTTGAATGTGAACCTCGTTACAGGTGTCCTCGTTACGCAGTTACTAGGTGGCTGCATGACATCCATGTTTGGTATTACAGAGGTAGCATACTAGTAGTAGCAGATTAGAACATCAATTTCTAATTAATTTTGTGCACTGGAAATAAAAATTGTTTTTCTTGTTTTTATTGTTGACAGGACGAATATGAAGATTTGTTTCGGAAAGCATTCTTCACTGTAGTCATTCCTTGGATGAGCATAACAATACGAGAAGTGAATGAATACCGTGAAAAACGTTTTATTAAAGATTGGGTTGAAGAACGAAATATGTGGGCGCTTGAGGAAAAAGTGCCGATGCATCGATGGGACTTTGGCAATGACACTAATGATGAAATCATGATTCCAGTTTCTCTAGCTTGGTATTCCTATCGGTTACCTGGCCGATTACCTAGTGTTGCCTGGTCATTTACCTTTTGGCAAGACTTTACCTACATCTATCATCAAGATTCTTCTCCAGTTTTCGAAAGATTTTATTGGTGGAGTCAACACTATAAGTGTCCTCGTTTAGCAATAACTAGATGGTTGTATGATATGCATACTTGGTACTACACGGGTAGATGACACACTCCTAGAGGTGTAGAATACATTGATGAATACCCTGAACTCTCACAGTAAAACACCATTTTTTGTAAAGTAGAATGAAAATATATTTTAAGAAATATTGCATAGCATGACATATAAGGGCATTTATACACGTACGCAGCTGTGCATGACTGACAAAGTGAGAAACTGCTCATTAGCTTAATGAGCAATATTGCACCGTTTTAGTTTGTCACTAAATTTATTGGTGGGATATTTTGCAGACTTACAAGACAGCTGCTGAGCTCGAAGAGATTGGCAAGTCTTATGGTCCCGGTGGTAGCTTACTGGATTACAAGCAGGGAGAAACTGCTAAACAGGCAAAAGCTCAGAATGAGGAGCTCGCTTCTCAGGATTGGAAGTCTCTTCTTACCTTGCCAAAGGTTAAACGTTCAGTCCAGGATGCAACTACCATTCGCTACAACATCGAGTTCCACCACCGGTACCCGAGGGTAGTGGAGACCAAGGATGTGATGGGATGTACATTCAATATCCCCATTCGGTATATTATCCAGGCTGAGGGCTACGAGCGAATCAGGGATGAGGATCGGGCTCAAGTCAACAATCTCAAAGACAGCATGGCTTGGCAACCATACTCTTTCCAGAACAGCTCACTTGTACCTGTTCTAGACAGAGCCACTGGTGAACAATTGAAGTCCCCCTCGGAGTTCAATGTGAAACTAGTTTCAGAAGGCAAATATCTTTTCGTGTGCTTTGGGCACCAACACAGTCTTACAGCTCGGCGCGAGCTTCATGACGAATAGCCTACTAAGGATTCCTGGTTGCAGATCGAGTGCAAGTTGTATATCAATTTGCAATCAGACATGGTCAGGTTCTTGGCCGACGAGCAGAATATGGTCGACCAGAACACCAAGGGCAAGACTCATCAAGAAATAATGAAGTCAATGCGCGTTGGTATGCAGGTAATCTTACTAAGTGATGATTGCATTTGCGCATGTATACTATCATATCAGATATAATCAAAATTCGAGATGCGAAGTACATGAGGTATTACACCCAAGAGGATTTCCCGAGTATCTGGAATAACTGCGAGCCACGTCACTTGGTGGAAGTAACCTTCCTGATGCTGATTGGGCCATCTGACCCGCCTCCGTAAACCGTGAATCAACGACGTCGACCCGCCTCCGTCGTTGATTCACGGTTTACGGAGGCGGGTCAGATGGCTCAATCAGCATCAGGAAGGTTACTTCCACCAAGTGACGTGGCTCGCAGTTATTCCAGATACTTGGGAAATCCTCTTGGGTGTAATACCTCATGTACTTCGCATCACGAATTTTATTCATTGATGATTGCATTTGTGCATGTATACAATCAAATTGGACTTTTATGACTGTAGCATGTCTAAGTTGATGACCAAAATGGCATTTTTGCGGTCGGTATGCAGGCGCAAAGGGGCCCCCTCCACAAGCTGTATTGGCATTGTGGTATCACTGAGTGGGACCCCGCCACCAATGACTGGAGGGAGCATGGATTGGTGAAAGAGTTAGCTAAACAATATCCATCACTGTTTGGGCTACCAGAAGATCAAGAATCACGTTTGAATGTCTACACAAATCTTAGTAATCAGGATTGGAACAATGTAAATGCCTGGCGATTCTTCAGCGGTCCAAAATTGGGTGATTGGGTGATTGGGTGATTGTGAGATTACGAAAAATATCGATGATTTGAGGAAAGTCAAAATGTTTTCTAAGTTAAATTGTACCATGACATTCGTAATAGAACCTGTGATTTTAGGAAAGCGAAAATTCATCCGATTTTATTCGAATAAATACCTGAGAATTTCACAATGTCAATTTTTTGCCGAATAGTAAATATATACATGACATGTTTAAAATAACCTTCGATTTCTGGAATCCTGAATAATTTACAAAAAAAAATGTAACTGAAGCCCAAAAGCCTGTTAAAAACATAATGCCTGATTTTTGTTTATGGTTATTAAATTGTATAACACTCTTAAAATTACCAGAGATTTTTAGGGAGGGGAACGATTGCAATACATAACACAACTATTGCAATACACTCAGAGCTCCTTCACAGTTTACCCGGACTTTGATCTTCACTGTTCTCCCATTAGAAATACGTCAGCTAAGCTCCCTTCGCCTTCATAATTTCACCCAGCTGCTTCGCGAGGATGTGCACAGCCTGGAAAAACGTTTTCTGCTGCTGTTCCACCCCCAGAAACGGACGGCCAGCTCGCAGGGCTCCAGCTCCGGTGGTACCTGTTACACACTCCAAATAAATTAAACCAAATATGTTTTATGAACAAACTTCAACAAACAAGAAGTATGCAAACTCACCTGAACCCATAAACGGGTCTGCCACGAGCTGGCCCCTCTGCTTGGTGTACCGTGTGGCCAAGAACTCCATGAGTGCCGTACTTTTCTGACCTTTCACCAGAGTGCGACCTTTGAACCCGCAGTCCTTACCGTCAAAAGCCCTGCAGCCCGTATGGAAGCAGTTATGCTTGAAGGTGTCGCTCGAGCTTAAAGGCATGAAGGCCGAATCGAATGCGTCCATCTCCTCCATCAACACTTCACGGTATGTCTTCATCGTGTTGGTGTAGTACTCGCTGGTTTCGTCTACCGCCTCAGGATCCACGTTGTCGTTTTCCAGGTTCAGCTTCTTCATCAAAGCAGACTCCAGGAACATGTAGTTGGCCATCCTCTCCTGGTGGGTGATGGCGTGAAGGACGTTGCCTGTATAAGCCGTGGACAGCTCCGTCAACTCGATCTCCTTCAGGCGGGCGTCCTTCGTCCGGTAGGCCTCCTTGTAGTCCAAGACCACAGCAGACGGCTTCTTCGCCAGGCAAGCATAGTAGTGTCCAGAAGAGTTCGGCGTGTTGCTCTTGTACTTCAAGGTCCTCATGCGCGAGTGCACAATGAAACCTGTTATAACAGAAATTAGTTAGCTGAATATTTCTTCTATAGTCAGAGTGAGTAAACACATAGCTACTGATTGCCAAACACACCTGGTAAGTTCGTATAGCCTGAAAACTGGAAGCACTCTCCTTGCTCTGCAATCTGAGTGAGCAACTCTAAGGTTCCGAGAATCACAAATAGAGGCTCCCCGTTTTTCCCCGCGTGGTCTAACACCCTCTCCGCTTCTGAAAGACAACTTGAGTGGGCAACGACATCTCCCATCAAGTTTCTGACGAAACCCTCCCAGTTGATGGATGTGTTGTAGCCAACCTTTTCCGTCTCTCCCCAAGGAATATCCGTAATCAAAGCACCAACTCCAGTCCCAGGGAAGTAGTCAGACAACAGGGTGCTCATGCCTTCCACACAGTCACAGTTTGCAACAGTGACCGCAGGAATGCCAGTTCCAGACATCACGTCACTTTGCAGAACTATAGCAGGCTTTGGCTCCTTACTGGTGCCGATGTTCTGAATCACCATAGAAAAATACACTCTTTGCAGAATGTCGGTACCAGGTTCTTCAACTTCAACATATAGGTTGGTACGATGGAACCCAAGCTCCAGGCTGTCCAAAGGATTCTCCGTCAAAAACTTCATCAGCTCCACACACTCATCACCCTTCTTAAAGTTGTGTTTCCCACCCCAACGGTCGACGGGGTTATTCACATGCCAGGGACTGTAGGACTCGTCTGTTGGGTCTACGGAGGTAGGGTCCCATCTCTTCCCAAGGTAGAAACCGGGTTGCTCAGGAGCCTCGACAGAGTCCTGTACATGCAACAAAAATATGAAAATAAGATGTTTGACACCGGTTAGAGGAATAGTATTATTCACAACAGTGACGGAGAAAAAACAATCGTCATCGAGGACGAGGAGATATTTTCGTCATCGATGACGATAAAATATATTTTCGTCATCGATGACGAAAATATTTTTCTTCGTCATCGATGACGAAAATATATTTTATCGTCATCGATGACGAAAATATTTCTTCCTCACCGATGACGTTTGTTTTTTTCAGTTAAAGACTACTTAAAAACAATCTTCATGCACTTTGACTTCTGGTTTTGGCAGGAAAGCAGACAATACAGTTAACTATTGACAGTTGGAAACCAGAACAAACCTCATCACCGCACATGTCAACGTCCACCTCAACTGCCTCGTCAGACTTCAGTTCCTGTTATGAATACAGGTTTTACCAGGTAAGGCCTTAACAAACTTGTACCAGCTGCTCAAGAAACGTACTTTCACAGCTGGTACCTGCTTCTTTTTATCTTCGTTCGCTGCTGTAAGCAGTAACAACTGCCAAGTCTGTTCCAAGACTGTGCGGTTCAAGTGCATCTTCATGTAAATTGCACGCACATCAGGTTCCACAGCAGTCGTGTCCTCGTTCTCAATGTCGTTAAGCAGCGCGTAGGCCTCTAGCTTACGCTTAGCCAGCTTGAAGTTTTCTTCGGCTTCTTTAACACTCTCATCCAAAACCTCCCGTGCAGTTATCTCTGTATAAAACGCGATCTTATTAGTTCTGGCTGTACAAAAAAAAACACAAAAGCAACAGTGTGTACACTTACCTTCTTCTGACTCCTTCGCCTCTTTAATCACAGACATCGGCTCTTTCCCTTTCTTTGCTGCTGGGGTTGCTGCTGGGCTAGGGGAGGTCGCTTTCACGCTGCCAACCTCCGACCTCCTACGAACCTTCCTCAAAGGCTCGTTGTCAGAATCGTGTGAAGCCTCCTTTTTGTCCTTCAAGGTCTCTTCTTGTCCCTCCTGGTCAACGTCGCTCTCATTGTTTGCCTCACTTAGCTCATCGTTTTCCTCACTCTTGTGGCCAACCTCTTTCTCTTGGTCCACGGCTGCCTCGTCTCCATCACCGTCATCACAGTCTTCGGAAGAAAGGGTTACAGCTTTTGAGAAACTTCCAGGTTTAGAGGGAGTGGCTGTTTTACTTGGTGTGGGTGCGAACTTTGCGAACTTGTTAGCCTTCCAACAAACCACCTTCTTGAATTTGCCAAGCATCGCGCTCGTCTTTTCTGCCTTCTCCTGGTCGCTCATGCGGCCAGCCACGTGAGAGGAGGGAGGAGTCTTCCCGAACATGAAAAACTCGTTGTCAAACCTGTGAAGAAAACAAAATATTTAATCTTTAGTAAAGTAAGAGCAGATTCATTACGTTGTGACTTAAAAGAAAACAGTCTAGCCCTCACAACATCCCTGTTTGGCTGAGCAAAACAAATAACTTACTTTCCACTGGATAAGTCTTTGAAAAAGTTCGTGGCGGGTTCCTCTTTGTATATAGGCAGTTCCTTCTTCAAGCGGCCATCGATTTCGCACTTGATGTCCTCCCGCATCTTGATGATTGTGCAATGATCGGTAAACTTACGAGCGGAGTTGATGAAAGGCTTCCAGCTCCTGTTACCCTTTTGAGGCTGACGGTCCCAAGAGTCCTTCTCACCCTCCCTGCCCTCTATGAAGAATTCCACGTTCTCACAAGTGTCTTCAAAGACCTCGATCTGTAGAAGTTGAAGAGACATTGTCAGAAAACATTCGTTAGCGGGAAAACAAACTGTGCTTGCGTCCACCTACCTTTTGTGCATCGGACAGTACATGTAGTTCTTTGTTGCTGTAAAGAGAAGCAAACCCAAATGGGGAGAGACTCCCAACGTCAAGACAGTTCTTCTGAAGGGCCGCCTCCAGTCGAGATGCTTTCTTCAAAAGATCCCAAACATACAAGAGCTTTTTGAAAAAGTTGGCGTTGTACTCCGGCGAAAGTGTTCCAAGCTCCGCGGCAAGGGCAGGTCCCGAGGGTGCTTTCGATTTTGGCCACTGCTCAAGGTGGCGTCGAAAGAAAGAGTACTTGTCGAAGAAGGTGAAACTCTTGCTGCCAGCAGAGTTTATCAACAGCCTTGAAGCAGCTAGAAAGTTTATTTCCAGCTTAGTTATTTCACTGTTGAAAACCTGCACAAAAAAAAAAGGGAGTCAAACACCAGAATTATTTGTCATTGATTTTCTAAATATTTCTGCACAGTCTGTTTTTTTATCGTCATCGATGACGATAAAATCTGGGATTGCGAAAAAGTCTGCCAGATTGTTAAACAACACGAAAAATAGTCATCGATGACGAAATATTTCTGCACAACCAGACTGTTTATCGTCATCGATGACGATAAAAGTCTGGGATCACGAAAAAGTCTTCCAGATTGTTAAACACTAAAAAAAATAGTCATCGATGACGAAATATTTCTGCACAACCTGACTGTTTATCGTCATCGATGACGATAAAAGTCTGGGATCACGAAAAAGTCTTCCAGAATGTTAAACACTAGGAAAAATAGTCATCGATGACGAAATATTTTTGCACTGTTATATTTTTTCCGTCACTGTTGACGAGGAAACAAACAGTTTCTCTGGGAATGCCGTTGCCATTATTTCTTTTTAAGCTTTGCTAGCAAAAGGGGAGCGCAGATTTACCTGCACTCTGCATTGCGTAAAGCGCTTGTCGCCTTTCTTCACCAACACGCCGCCAACACTCGCCCCTTCAGAGAAGGCTTTTTCGAACGCAACAGCTCGACCGTGTCCGTCGATTGCCAAGTAAGACTTTCTGCAGCAAAGCCAGAGTCAGAACCCTCCGGCCAAGGTGGTTTTAAAAACATTTGAAACGGAGTTAGAGCGCACCCTTTTCCAGGATTCTTGTACCACATCATGTCGCAGCTCGGGTCGAAGCCCACAGCGGCGATGCGCTCCATTGCCTCCTTTCCTTTGTGACCAAAGCCGCGAGGGTTGTCGGTGAACGCGCACTCTGACAGAGAGAGAGTCTTTGTTTCCACCCATCTCTCCTCATAGATGCTGTCCAAGGTCAGTGGAGTAACACTTATTTCGTCAGGGTGTGCTACGGGATATCCACCAGTACTTACTCGTCTACAGCCTGCTGAAGACGCCATAGTGGTTTGAAGTGTGTAGAAACTGCTAGGTAGAAAAGGAAAGACTAACCAAGGTACACTGAGTACAGAGTATTTTTAGTTTAGTCAAAAACTGTTAAGAACAAACCAACTAACTAACTAACTAACTCCGCCGCCTCGCGAAGCTGTACGCGCGTTCGTGCGGAAGCGGCCTCGCGCGTTATCGATTTGTCGCGCGCACGCGACACACAAATTTGTCGTGTGTGACAGTGACTCTGTCACCAACGGTGACACTTAGCCAAAATTTTCATGTCGTTTCGTGTGTGACAGAACTGTGTCACCAGCGGTGACGCACTGTCACGCGCAGCAAAAATTTCTCGTTAGTTCTCGTGTGTCACAGTGACTCTGTCACAAGCGGTGGTACTTAGCCAAAATATTCTGGTCAGTTCGTGTGTGACAGAGACTCTGTCACCAGCAGTGAAGCAGTGTCAGGCTCAGAAAAACTTTACCGTTCTTCACGCGTGTGACCGTGCTTGGTTAAAGTAATCATCTTAAAAAGTTTCAATCAATTTGCGATGTCTTCTTCACAAGAACTGGAAGGCGAGGACAGAGAAGTATTTGAATTATTGTACCCATGGTTAGCTGACCACCACGTAGGCGGGAACGACACAACAGAGAGCGCAAACAGCGAAACACGTCGCCATTCCAACGTCGCCATTCCGGTTTCTGACCTGTTAGACAAGTTACTTCCGGGTTTTCGTGAAGAAAAAAAGAAACTTGACACATGCTGCTTGTGCCTGGAAGACCTTGAGGGAGGAGCCAAGATCACAGAAGGCCTAGGCTGCCCGTGCAAAGCAACGTTTTACCACACAACATGTTTTGAATCTTACTTGAACAGTTGTGACAAAGTAGCAAGGTGTCCTTGCTGTAGAGCGCTTTGGAGCGAGGACTTAGTGATTATTGACTAGAAAACGAACAAATAGTATTTTAAATGGCAAGTAAACAATTTTGGTGGAAGGTTGACTTGAGAGAATACCTCTTGTCTGTAGCTTGTTGAACACATCTCAAATATTTTTGTCATCGATGACGATATTTTCTCGAAGCTTCGTAAGAACTTGTGTAGTTTGTTGTTAAATGATGTTTTGCCATGAAACTTCTTTCAAGCATAAAACTAAAACATTCTTTCGCGCGCGCGCGCGCCTCCTTGGAAGCAAACCGTGTCACTTGAAACGGTATATAAGTTCGGTTACACTAAGTCCCAAAAATAAGTTACAAATAGAGCTATTTCAGCCGCCAGAAACTTATGTTTTCAAAATGAGTGAGGAGGGGGGGGTTCCAAAAAAAAGTATCGAGTTCTTTTTTAACCACCCTGATGGCCGTTGCTTGTGGCGACCCGTACGGGTTCTTTATGTTCGAGCTGAGCCTTTTGTTTTGCACGAAGATGTTTGCGCCGCTTTTGGTTTCGAACCGGAAGCCGGTCTGGCCATTTCAAAAATATATGAGAATGACTTTACTTGCGACCAGGAGCTATACTTAGTAAACACCGACTACTCTTACATCGCACTGGGGTGCTTGCCCGATGAGGAAGAGCAACCCGCCGAAGACACAACTCCTCTCCTTACCCCACCCACTAAGAACCCCCAAGATGTTATTGATCTGTGTGAGTCCCCTACTAAGGGCTCTTTTCATACTCCTCTTTCTCTCTCACCTGCTTCCGTAATCGAAACTCCAGTTGCAAACCTTTCGAAGACCGCCTTCAAGTATGCTGATGCTTTCCCAGAAGGCACAGTTTTCTCAGCTACAGTTCCCGCTGATGTGGACGGCGACGTTACCTATGGCTGCCACTTTGAAGAAAACTTTGAGAAGGATGAGCGCGGAGTTTCCCTGTCTTCGTTACCATATTTTCAAGTTAATCGCTCTTGGAGACATGCCACCAGATGGACCTTTAAAACGGTCACAGACAAGTGGACCGCCCTGAAGGCAACTTCGGTGGTTCGGAAGATGAGGTGCCTTGGCGAAGGAGTTTGTGAGAACGTGGAGTGTGGCTTTAATAAGATACATTCCAAGAAGTTTGCGGAAAAGGTAATTCTTCGTCAAAACTTGCTCTTAGACAGCACTAAAATATATTGTCATCGATGACGATTTTCTTTTCACTAACTCCAGGATTATTTTCTTTTCTCATGGATGCCTATATACTCAGGTGTCAAGGAAGAATCCTGGCCTGGCACCTACTTGCTCCAAGTGTACGGAAGTAACTACTTTGAAGCCCTGTGCTGCCAGTGCACTAATTATCCGAGGAGACTTACCTGACAAAGGCCATCTACTCCTCTTCAAGCACATTGGGAAACACACGTGTTCTCCTCTAAGTAAAAAGGGCAAAACTGTCCCGTCTGAGTCCGTGGCCAACGCCATAAAAGAGGCACTGCCCGGTTTTGGGGACGCCTCCGCGGAAAAGATACGGGTCGGAGCAGTTTCCAATGTGTTCAACAAAATGCTTACGGGGCAAGACAACACCACCTTGGCGGACGTACTAACCCTTGCAGCAGAAGTTCAAGACCCCAGGGTACTGGAATATGTTGTAAGGGAGAGCAAAAGTTCCACCTACCAACCGGCGAAAGACATCAACGTCGAGATTCGGGCGCTGAAGACTCGACTAGACGAACTTGGGCTTCGAGCTCTTCTGTTTGACCGGTGAGGATAAGTTTGCCTGGCATAACGGAGCATATTTTCTTGACTGAATGACAACTTGGTTTGACTTTGCTAACAATATTGTGTTTTTGCAGGCCTCCACTACAGTATTTTATTTGCCCGCTAGACGTCCCGTGGTCTCCTGCGAAAGTGATGTTGCTCATGGACCGACATCTCGGAGAGCCTCCCTTTAAGGGTCAGATGGCGTTTTCCGACGGCAGCCATAAAACTCAACGAGACAAAGTCGTGGAGAAAGTGTGCGCAGTCATTCCTCTAATTGGACTTGTAAAGTTAGCTGTAAATACACTGCCTTACGGAGAAAGAGGAAACGATGAAGCTGAAATGTGGAGGGCTGTGGACTACGCCTGTCGGACCTATGCCTGGGAGCACGAAGAGTTCAAGCACTACCTAGACGAGAAGAACTGGCCAGAGTCAAACGGCCAAGTTATATTTCGCCCTGGTGGGTTTGTGCGTGACGCCGCAGGTGATGACCCACAAGTTTAACAGTTTTAACATTAGCTTGCCCAAAATATTTCGTTTATTTAGGGAGGCTGAAAATATTTGTCATCGATGACGATAATTGAAATATCGTCATCGATGACGCTGTTTGCATTTTCGTCATCGATGACTTTTTTGTTTTTCCGTCATCGATGACGATCGTTGTATTTTTGTACCTGAAAACTCACTGCCGTCTCTTCCTGTGTGAGAATTGTTAGGGGGACCTTGGATCGGACTTCGGATGAACTACAACATTACAGTGCATCCGATTGAATCCCGAAAGAACTTTCGAGTCCGTGACCATCTTACTGGCAAGTGTTTGGAGGTTGACTGCGACATGCACGTTGCTAAAGACTTGGGAGCTCACTGCAAGAAACTTAGCAATAAGTTTGACTCCAATTGTTTCAACAAGCTCTGGTCAGATTGGTGGAAAGCTCTTTCGCCAGGGGCGGTGATAACTTCTCGGGACCGATTGGAAAGCTTCATCGAAAGCCAAGACAGCAAGGACGTCTTGGCTAGTCTAAAGGGCCTGTACAACTTCTACTCGAGGGAGGCGGAACGAGTCCTTCACTTTTTCCGTGACCCACAAGCAAATCTTGCCGAGTCCCTCAACAACAAGGACAACATGGCACTGGGCCGTCACCTCACGGTGTCCGAGTCTGTGCGCTTAGAGATCGTGAGTTTCGTTTCTCAATGTACGAAACTCATATACCTAGGTGAGGGCGGGTACGAAAAACGTGCAGTGCGTGTCGATGCCGTCTTCCAAGACCACCGTGAACAACAATCTGCTGCTAAGAGGGCTCGTTCCTACGCTGGGGACATCATGGAGACCGTCCGTGAGGCGTACGTCAATACTCCTCCTGTAGCCATGGAGAGCAGGAACCATCGCGCGGACAAGAAGCGCACGTTTCCTAGCAGGACCCACGAAGTTCTTGAACAGGTAAAGATACCTATTTCTCATCGATGACTTAAAGTTATTCAGACAATGTTCGTTGAAACCCGTCCTAATTTGCAGCACACTCTTGTTTGCAGGCCAGCCAGCCCGTCATCCTCCAGGCCAGGAAGGTCACTGTCCGGGGAAAGGTGATCTTTGAGTTCAAGATCGACCCTGACCCAGCAGATGACTCACTTGACTTTTTCTGGAAAGCCGCGTCTAAGTTGAACGGAGACGAGCACAGCGCCATGCTATTACTTTTCCTTGGAAAGGTTTCCGAGCATTCACCAGACCGTGACGGGTACCGTCACTCCGTGCTGACACTGAGGCCTTGCGGTTACGCCGACAAGACGACCAAAGGTCACGTGACGGTACTGCTGGACCTGTTCCATCACCCGGACAAGATGAACGTGCTTTGGGTAAAGCAACCCACTCCTCTTCTTGGTCCCACTGGTGCTGTCCTTGGTGTTCTTAGCCGTGCATTCAAAGTGGGTGCCTTCCGTACGGCACAAAGCAACGTCGTCTTCGGGCACACTGACATGGTTTCCCGGAACAAGATTGTCACTTGTGATTGTAGCTACTTTCAGAAGCAGCTGGAACACCGTATTCGAGACAAAAGTATACACTGGTGCAAGCACGTTTGTTTCTTACTTATGAAGGCAGGATTTCTCCCTGGACACGCCTTCTACTACCAGGCTGGTTTCACTACCAACGAGATGGACCTCATCTTGTCCGCCTTGGAGTTTGTCACAATTGACACAAGACACAACAACCTGGAGCTTGATGAGTGGGTTTTACAAAAAGGTAGCACCGTGAACGCCACATGTGCCGCCAGTTATTCCAAATCCGGTTGTACTACGCAGAAGGAGAGCGGAGGCCGGCAGCCGATCTTGCCCCCAAAAGTTCCTCGAGTTGTAGTGCAGGGGAAGAAGAGACTTGGAGTTGGCGAGGACGAAACTTGGGTGACGCAGAAGATACAGTTCTGCCCGGTGAAGAAATGTGTTTTCTGCATATTACCAAAATGGTTCAAGGTCTCAAGGCCACCAGCCGATGGGACGATTGTAGCACTAGACGGTGTCGAAGTAACGCGCGAGGTTCGATTGAAGAGTGGAGGCCTAAATTTCGTTTAAAGAGCTAGTTTCGGGTGAACAGTGAAGCAGCTCTGAGTGTATTCCAATAGTTGTGTAATGTATTGCATTCATTCACCTCCCTAAATAGTAGCTAGTAGTCCTATTTCAAATTTCGACAATTTTAAAAGTGTCGAATATTTTCTTAGTGTTCACCCAAAAAATGTCAGTGTACATATCAACTTAGAATTTTTTGACATTCCGAAAATCATCTATATTTTTCGTATTCAGCTGCCTTTTTAGGTGGCGGAATGAATTTACAGAGATCCCTGGTAATTTTAAGAATGTTATACAATTTTATAACCTTGAACAAAAAATTAGGCATTATCTTTTTTACAGGCTTTTGGGCTTCATTTACATTTTTTGTGAATTATTCAGGATTCCAGAAATTGGGAGTTATTTTTAAAATGTCATATATATATTTACTGTTCGCCCAAAAATTGACATTGTGAAATTCTCAGGTATTTACTCGGGAAAAGTCGCATGAATTTTCGCTTTCCCGAAATCACGCGTTTTTTTACGAATGTCCGGGTACATTTGAACTTAAAAATGTTTTGACATTCGCAAAATCATCGATATTTTTCGTAATCTCGCAATCACCCAATCACCCAATCACCCAATTTCTGGGGGCTGGCGATTCTTTGGACAACAGGTAAAAAGAATTTATATGATGAATAAATATTATACATTGTTGCCTATACTTGGATGTGAATTACTGCATCAGTTCAGAAACTGCTCATTAGCTTAATGAGCAGTTTTGTCCAGTTTTACCAAGTCATACCCTATTATGACATCTTAGCCCCTATTATTCGTCCTTTACTGTGAATATCTGTATCAGTTCATAAACTGCTCATTAGCTTAATGAGCAGTTCTGCACCGTTTTACCAAGTCATACAATATTATGACATCTTAGCCCCTATTATTCGTCCTGTACTGTGAATATCTGCATCAGTTCATAAACTGCTCATTAGCTTAATGAGCAGTTTTGTCCCGTTTTACCAAGTCATACAATATTATGACATCTTAGCCCCTATTATTCGTCCTTTACTGTGAATATCTGTATCAGTTCAGAAACTGCTCATTAGCTTAATGAGCAGTTTTGTCCCGTTTTACCAAGCCATACAATATTATGACATCTTAGCCTCTATTATTCGTCCTGTACTGTGAATATCTGTATCAGTTCAGAAACTGCTCATTAGCTTAATGAGCAGTTTTGTCCAGTTTTACCAAGTCATACAATATTATGACATCTTAGCCTCTATTATTCGTCCTGTACTGTGAATATCTGTATCAGTTCAGAAACTGCCCATTAGCTTAATGAGCAGTTCTGCACCCCCTTTGCTTATTCATGGCATAATATGACGTCTTATTCACTCTTACCTGTACTTTGTTGTGTATGACTTCAGGTGCCAAATGGCAAATGGTGGCCTGTTTGGGATTATTTGACCGGGGCTCAGCAGAATCAAATCAAAGCGGAAGTTCTATACATGAATCACATCTCTGTGGCGAACGAGTACGCCACGAATTGGACAATTGCTACCACGCGCCAGGATACTTGGGACCTTGTTTCAAAAATCATGCAGATGTTCCGTGAAAATTTGCTGAAGGGACAAACAAAGACCCCCTCTAAGGCTGGAAAGGGCAAACGCAAGGCTGCCTATGATCTGGACAGCGATGTCGTCGACTTGTCAACAGAAACAGCTGGAGCGGAGCAGGCGTTGCAAGCCGTTGGTGTCGACCCCAAGCAGAAGAAGACCGGTAAGAAGGCCAAGTCTAAACGTCTTCCTCGAAGCGCTGCTAACACGTTGAGTGTTGGGCAGCCGGCACAGCCTTTGCAGCAGGCGACCGTGAAGGAGTTGGAGAAGAAGGAAGTGAGTATGAGCCTGTTTCATAATATGCTTGGGTTTAACTCGAACATCGAGATAGACTACCTCAACAGTATACTACGGAAGATCACAAATATCGAAATTAGCATCCCTGAAGCCGGCGACATCATGAAGAAGTTCAAGGCCCAACGCAATGTCCAAGCCTGGATTGTGTCACAGTCCGTGGTGGCGGATTGGGATGCCTTCGAGACGAAATATGGTGAGCTTTGGGCAAGCCAAGAGAGCATCGAGCGGTGCATCAAGGCGGTGAAAGCTGGAAAATCAGGACGAGGCGGGAGTGTGCAACAGATTCCCAAGTCCATCATTCAATACGTCGCCGACGCCAACACGTGGCTTGAGAGGTGTGTTGCCGGAGCAGGAGACCTAGAGAAGCTGCCACTGCAATACACTTCCGCCGAAATCCAGGTGAGTGACAGAGACTGCACGCCATTTTGCATTACGGTTTCAAAAAAACTCACTACAGCAGATATTTATATCGTTTAAATATCGACAACGTGTTTTGCGGCACAGGTGAAACTACCCACACCCGTCGTGGAGGTGGGCGACGAACCGCCTGAGGTCGAGTATGAGACCAAAAGTCGCAAGCCCGCATACATGATCCTCCAGGACGAGTTGACGAAATTGGACACCATCCCCAAGTTGAATTATGTGGGGGTGATCGTTGACTGCGTTTACGAGATGGATTATGAGGAAGTTACGAACACGTTATCTGAAGCCGACCTGATCAAATTCATCGACGCGTTTGCGGCGCTCACTACCGCGCCAGACTGGTCGGTAGTAATATTTTGTGGGTTCGCACAACAGTCCAACTTCCTGAAGATTCTGGAGAGCAAATGCAATGGTGCTGCCCAACGCATATGGTGGCACAAGAAGAATGCTTCAGTGGGAGCCAACAAAAACATCAGGTATAATGTCTTGGAGGCGGCGGTCATCGCGTTCCATATGGCTGAGGTAGAGCCCGGGTACAATCCACTCGCAAATCCTGGATGGCAGATTTCGACCTGGATATCGAGCACAAATCGAGGGCCAACGTTCTCAAGGGGTTTTCGGTGGTCAAGCAACCCTTTAGACTCGACGGAAAAGTCGTATGTGCTCACCAGAAGCCCCAACACCTATTGGAGGAGCTGATTACCTGCCACATGACGGGACCCGCACCCTTTACGGGATTAACGCACAACGCGACGCCCGATTCATCAGACAACTGGATCTTGGATGCCGGGTGCGGGGTTGCGACCGCCACCGTGGCTGCGCTCCGGTGCGGCCTCAATGCGGTCGCGTTCGACAATGATCCCGACATGGTGAGTGCCGCAACTCAGCGGCTCGGGAATATCGATAAGGAGGTGAACGGGAATACGGAATGCATGTCCCTGGAGGAGACTAAAGCACTCGAAAAAGAAAAGGAACAAGAGGAACAGAGGGAAGAGAATGCGGAGATCCTGAAAGGGCTAGAGGATGTTAAGGATGTGAATGTGGAGTTTTTGCAAGGACTCGAGGCCGCAGCGCAAACAGCAGATGCAGCGGAAGCAGCGAAAGCCCGGCAAGCACCTGTTGAAAATCCTGCACCGGAGCAGGCGGCGGATGCTGACGCGGAGAATGATGAAGCAGCATCGATGGCCGAATAATGCAAATGCTAGTCTTGAACAGTGAATACTTGCAGATATCGCGTACTAGATTGTGACCACGGTGTAGACCATCAGTTCTGAACATTAAATAAACATCTGTACAATTGAATTAGACTCCGCGTCATTTTGTATCTTGTTTATACCTTGAATTCTTGCATATGCTTGCGAATTATGAAATGCTTGTCTTGAACCTTGAAAAACCGCAGTTACCGCGTACTAGATTGTGACCGCGGTATAACCACCCTTTCTGAACATTAAATAAACATCTTTACAATTGAATTAACCATTTCGTCATTTTATATCTTGTTTTTACCTTAAATTCTTGCATGTGCTTGTGAATTTACTATAAACACTCATACGTGTCTATCTATTATCCACATCGGCAGCCGCGTTTATACTTGCGTCTCAAGTTAGTGATACACGGTATTTTCATACAAACTTAGAATTATTTAGCCATCTATAATTAAATTGAAAAATGACATTGCATAATGTCGTTTTCATCGAATAGCGTGTTATAGTGTCCATGTAGGATTCGATAAATCCCACAATAACCATAACCTTATCCTTCATAGCTGCAAGCGGCTTGGTGAAGATGTCGGCAAGTTTGATTTTGGTGTTAACGTGGATAGGTGACAGGTACCCAGCCCGAACCCAGCCCCGCACACAGTGAAAACGGACCAACACATGATTGACCTTCGGAGACTGCATAACATTCTCCAGAATGGACTGACAAGCAGTGTTGTCGATCATGAGCGGAACGGGCAGCTCGAGGCGGGGAAGGACGTCAGTGCCAGCAGCATACATACCAGAACGGTAGACGTGGTAGGCTGCCGGTCCGTCTGTGCACTCAGAGCCGTCACAGGGTACATCCTCCGCATGAGGCAGGGCATTCCCCACAACGGGGCCATGGGTCGAACCCACAGGACCAGGAAGGAGGGGAGAGTCTGGGCCGGACTGACCGTAGCCCATGGCATGTTTCTCGAAGAATTCGGCAGCCCGCTGCTGCCAAGTGTTGTCAGGTGGTCCAGATGCAGTAGACGTAGCCATAGCTGCAGCCGGAACAGGCTTCTGCTGTGCAATTCTGATATGCCCAAAGATCTCAGCGAGCATGTGAATGATGGTCATGGCCTTCTGCCCGGAGACAGAGGCCGCTGGTTACCACCCCGATTGCCGGGCTCTGGTGGTGTGGAAACACCAGGAACTTGCTATTAAGGTGAGTACCCTTCTGTAAGTGCCCCTTTGTAAAAATCTTTGCCTTTTGCATTGTGGCCTAGAATCATGGAGTTTATGTAGCAGATCTTTAGAGATCTCTTATCTTTATTTGACCCAATTGTTTTTAAGGATGTGTTATGTTTGTGTAGGTGGAAGGCGGATGACCATGGAGGCAAATTTGAAGGGTAAGATGAAAACATTGAACAAAGGTACTCTCAAGATCTTGTTTGAAGTTATAGAAGTAGACGAAATGAACAGTGACGAGTTGCCTGAGTCCTGTGGTGTGTTGGTGTATGTGTTTAATTATGTGTCCTAAGATGCACAGTCTCGTAAGAGCACCGCGTTAATTTTTGCAATTGTTTCCCTCCCAATAGAAGGGTTTGTGAAAGACTAAAGATAATAGGGGTTATTTTGTTAAGACTGAAAAATATCTTATCCACCGCGTACGAAAAATATGTTCAAGAGTTTATGTTCGGTTTTTTCACGAAAATTGCAGTTTTTTACCCTTCTTTATCCCTCATATATTGGCAGTTTTTGCCCGTTTGTTTCACCCGAAATATCGACACTTTCCCCCCATGTTCCAACCCCGTAAACCTGTAGTTTATGTTCGTTTCTTTCACGTTGAAAATGGCAGTTTTTTACCCTTCTTTATCCCTCATATATTGGCAGTTTTTGCCCTTTATTTCACCAGAAATAATGACATTTTCCCCCCATATTCCAACCCCGTAAACCTATAGTTTATAAATTCGTTTTCTTCACGGTGAAAATGGCAGTTTTACCCTTCTGTATCCCTCATATATTGGCAGTTTTTGCCCGTTTATTTCACCTGAAATATCGACACTTTCCCCCCATATTCCAACCCCGTAAACCTGTAGTTTATGTTCGGTTTTTTCACGTTGAGAATGGCAG
Source organism: Cymbomonas tetramitiformis (assembly GCA_001247695.2). Lineage (NCBI taxonomy): Eukaryota > Viridiplantae > Chlorophyta > Pyramimonadophyceae > Pyramimonadales > Pyramimonadaceae > Cymbomonas > Cymbomonas tetramitiformis. Next base: position 69,286 of record LGRX02000300.1, read on the forward strand.
TTTTTTACCCTTCTTTATCCCTCATATATTGGCAGTTTTTGCCCTTTATTTCACCAGAAAATAGGCCTTTCCCCCTGATTTCAACCCCTTTTAAACTAATAGTTTATGTTCGGTTTCTTCACGTTGAAAATGGCAGTTTTTTACCCTTCTTTGACCCTCATATATTGGCAGTTTTTGCCCTTTATTTCACCCGAAGAAATGACACTTTCCCCCTTATTTCAACCCCGTAAACCTGTAGTTTATGTTCGTTTTTTTCACATTGAAATGGCAGTCCCCCTCCCTTTTCTCACCCTCATAACCCGGCAGTTTCCTCCAGTTATTTATTTACTTGTTGTGAGGAGTGTGGCGCACCTATCACTGAAAAGTTTAAAGGTCCCTCGATGCCTCCGTGGTTGAGTGCTCGAGGGTTGAGATCGATGCATTTTAACGGAACGATCGAACCAAAACTTTGTGGTGGGTGCTTCCTCTTCTTGCTTTACTATATGACAAGACACGAGTCAAGGTCCCTCGATGCTTAGCGTTCCACGATGACGTGGTCGTGGCCCTACAAATTTTGGAGGCCTGTACCCGGCCTGTACCAGGCCTGTACCCGGCCTGTACTTGGGCAAAGTACGCATGTACCTACCCACTCCCAATTTTGAGCCCTAAAATGGGTGAAAATCCGAAGTGTAAAAAAGTGCAATATTCTCACATATATATCAAAGCCATAAGTGACTAAGACAGCCTTGAGAAGTTTTGATGTAAAATATTGAGTTATTCCTTCAGCAATGGACACCCGAAAAAATGACTGGCGTGTACCTGGCGTGTACCTACGAGTACCCGTACATGGGTACACATGTACGGTCTAGGTACATGCCGGGTACACATGTACATTTACGACCGCGTGCACGTGTACCCAGCATGCACCGGGCGGGTACATGTAGGTACATGCCAGGTACATGGTATCTCGTACACGTGTACCCAGCATGCACTGGGCGGGTTCATGTAGGTACATGCCAGGTACATGGTCCCGCGTACACGTGCACCAAATGGTACATGCTAGGTGCACGTGCACGTGCCATCATGCCGTACACGTGCACCCAGCATGTACCACGGGGTACATACTTGGTGCATGTGCACCTACAATCCTAACGTTCACCCCTACAGAATAGGGACGGGTCCATGTGATTCAAAAATCACATGGACCCCACATGGACCTCACGTGGACCCACGTGGACTTGGAATGGACCTCACATGCCCCAAATGGTCAGACATTTCTCCCTAGGGGTCCATGTGGGGTCCATTGAAGGTCCATGTGGGGTCCATGCGGTTTTCAGTCACATGGACCTCACATGGACCATCCCTACGGGTCCATGTGGGGTCCATGTGATACCCCTCAGTGTGTACGTAGCACGTGGACCCCACATGGACCGGTGAGGACCACATGGGTCCGATGGTCAGACATTCCTACGGGTCCATGCGACGCATGGACCCCGCATGGACCCCGCATGGACCCATAGGTATAATCGCATGGACTTCACGGGAACCACTCGGTTATCATCACATGGACCCCACATGGACCGGTAAGGACCACATGGGTCCCATGGTCAGACATTCCTACGGGTCCATGCGACGCATGGACCTCGCATGGACCCGTAGGGAAAGCATCACATGGACCCAGCATGGACCCCGCCCGTTTGGGCGCTCGCACGATTGGTCCATATGATTACTCAGCAGGTCCATGTGGTGTTTAAGCGGGTCCAAGCGACAATTTAGTAGGTCCGTGCGAGTATTAAGCGGGTCCGTGTGATTAGTCAGCGGGTCCATGTGATTATTCATCGGGTCCATGCGATTATTAAGCGGTTCCGTCTGTATGATGGTCTTGCGGGTCCATGTGGTTATTACGCGGGTCCGTGCGATTATTTGGTGGGTCCATATGGTTATCCAGCGGGTCCATGCGGTTTATAAGGGGGGTCCATACGATTATTATGTAGGTCCATATGGTATTTTGGCGGGTCCATGTGATTATTATGTGGGTCTATTCGAATATTCGGCGGGTCCATGCGGTTATTAAGTGGGGTCCATGTGATCATTAAGCGGGTCCGTGTGCATATCCCGCGGGTCCATGCGATTATTCTCAAGTGGGTCCATGGGGTATCAAGCGGGTCCAGCGTTTACCATGCGGGGTCCATATGGTTATTCGGCGGTCCATCCATGTGATTACTTTGTTGGTCCATACGATTATTCGGCGGGTCCATGCGGTTATTAAGTGGGGTCCATGTGATTATTAAGCGGTCCGTGCGATACTTTGTGGGTCCATATGGTTGTCCGGCGGGTCCATGCGAATATTATGTGGGTCCGTGCGATTATTCGACGGGTCCATGTGGTTATTCAGCGGGTCCATGTGGGTATTAAGTGGGTCCATGCTAGGTCCATGCTGGGTCCAATACATGGACTAGATGTGTTTGACATGGGTCCAGTGGCAGGTACACATGCGGGACCAATGCGGGACCAATGTGGAACCAGTATATAAAAATATACATTATTTACCAGTAACGAAAGTGCAGCTAATAAGCAACTTCGGCTATTTAACAATATTAGTCTTCAGTTTCGCCACTGGCCTTACTACTCTCGCTACCACTACCACTATCGTCGTCGGCATCATCCTTGTCCTCTGTCTCCCCCTCGTCCTGCACATCCTCGTCCCCGTTTCCATCGTTCTTTCCGCCATCATCGTCTTCCTCAACATCGGCCCCCCCCGGTCTCCTCCATAGCCTCCACCACCTCCTCGGTCTGCTCGTTATTCTCCACTTCAGCTGCCTTCTTCTTTCTTTTCTTTTTTTCCTCCGCTTCATTACTCCCTTCCTTTTTTCGCTTGGCCTTGACGAGATTCTCCTTCGCCCCCTTTTCTCGGGCTGCTTTCGCCGCAAGGCTGGCAGCAACACGCTCAGCAGCTTCCTGCTTGGTCTGAACCTTCAAGCCAGCGAAAACCTTGGAAGCATTTTTGGAAAGCTTCACATGGTGCACTGGCAACCTGCACGCGTAAACACACCACACAACACAACTGTGACTTAGTATACTGGGGCGGGGTTGGGGCGACACGTGGGACCATACAGAACGTACGGGGGCGGGATGGGGGCAGAACACCGGACCGTGCGGGACCCAGGTTTACAGGGGTGGGGGCAAACGTGCGAAGGGGGTAGAAATACTTACCACACCAGGAGTCCTTCCTCCATGATGGAGGTTGCGTCGTGTTGGAGATCCTCCTCCTTTATCTTCTTCTCGGCGTTCGTGGGGAGCGCCAGCAACTTCGCGATGGACTCCTGGTGCATCGCTAGGATTCGGTCGTGGTGGTCCCCCGCGACGCCCTTCTCGTCGTGGGGCGACGGTTTGATTCCAAACTTGAGGAGGACCTCCACGACGTCCCTGGGAATAATCCCCCCCCTTGGGAATATTGACACTGGTACCTCCAGGGACGCCCTCCACGACCCCGTAGCATAGCTCGAACCGCTCCTTGTCGTAGTCGAGGAGGTCCATTGCGAAGTCCTCGGGGTACGGGGAAACGTTTTTTGAGCGGCAGCGGTGGACTGACACAAATGACCCGGCTACCAGTTTTGAATCATCCGCCTGCGACCCAGCACCAAACCACCAGCAGTCAGGGACATACCCACACGCACACACTGCAGTTCAGCTGCAGCAGCCCTACCACACAGTGGGTCGGTCCAGTATGGGTTCGGTACGAGGGCTACCCGTGGTCCCTGCACCGCCCCTCTTAAAATAAAGGGGTCCAGGGGGTAAAAACATAACTACAGGTAAGTTTCCTTACCAGTGGCCATACGATCCCGCTCTTTTTGTCATCCCGCTCTTTGCCTTTGCCCTGCTTGCCGGCACCGTTTGGGGCAGGAACATTTTCGCCTCGATCCTTCCCCAGTACGTCGGCGGGCTTCACTACCAGCACGTCGGCGGGCTTCACGTACTGTACACCCTCGAGTGCCCAAAAGGCATCGAAGAGGGGGCCCTCGGTGGGCTGCCCAGCGTCAAAGAACTTGAGCACCGTCTCGGTGATCTGCTTGCTGGGCAGCTCGCCCGTGCCGTCCGAAGCGACACGGACTCCGCGGGCCGGGCCGTCAAAGCGCTGAAAAACCCCCTTGGGACATTCTTTGGTGGTTTTTAATTTCCACCGCCCCAGGGTGGTCACCTGACATTTCATGTAGGTGAGGCGGTTTTTGATGTATTCGCGGACGCACTCGTAGGAGAAGCCAGGAGTAGCCGTTTTAATCTTCTCCACGGCGTCGTCCAGGCTGTCTCCGTCCACAGTTGATATGGTGCAGCCACTGGTCCACACCCCACTTTTGAGGTTGTTGCTGCAGACCAAATTTGTGGAGCGCTGCAAGGACTTCACCAGATGCTGTGGGGCCTCCTCGGTGGTGTGGAATACCCCCGCCGCATCGCCAGGAGTGCTGCCATGGGCAGCCGCTTCCACCTTGACCCCCGGGTGAGGCGTAGGCACAGCAGCAGAAGCACCTACTAGCTAGCCCTGCCGCCAGCTGCTGACGTAGGCCCTGCATTTCTGTCTGCTGTGCGGCGAACTGCCGCATGAGCTCCGCTAGCTGGGTGTTCTCCGACTGCGGGAGTGTGGTCTGAGTTACTTTCTTCTCAGTTTTACCCCCGCCCCGGGTCTTACGTACGAGTCTTACCATGATGTCTGTGCTGGCGGGTGCGTGGGCGGTGCGTGAACGAACGGTTCGTTTGACTGACGGCGGGTATTGACGGTACTAGTGCGAGGAACGAAGGTCTGTGGGAGAACTTTGACTTTCTGCGCTTCTAAGGCGCCGCCAGGCGAGGGATGGTACCAGGGTGGACAACATTGGTCTCATCGTGGTCCTACGTGGGTCCACGCGATCAGATAGAGTCGACGCGCGGGATTTCGGGATTTTTCGAAATTCGAAATTGAATATTATCATAATAAAGTGCTCTGTGTTGGGCGTTTCGCCATCTTCGCGGGTGCTTGGCCGAGTGGCGTCAAATGTTGGTAAGCCGAGCGAACGCTTTACGCGCGGTTGGTAAGGGGTTCGATTCCCCTTGGAGGCATGGGCATCCACGATACCCCTTGTGGTCTAGCGATATGAGGCGATTGCCACCGACGGCGCCGCTAGTCCACAAGGGGCGTCGTGGGTGCCCACCCACGCCTTCATGCCATTTTAAGTTTCAGTAACTCATGGAGACCGTCCGATTAAGACTGGGGGGTTCATCTGGTCCGTCGTTGCACTGTCCGCTGGGAAGCAATCCCACAGAGTGCCTGTTCTTCGATGTTTTCCCCTTTGGTTCGTTTAAAAAATTCGCGTGCGCACAAAAATGCCGATATCTCACGGGGAAAAAACATTTTTGCTTTTTTGTTTGGCAGGATATATTGCAATCAACCTGCCCCTTTTAGTGCCCAAATTTTGTTTTTTCGATGTTTGGGTCGATTTTCGCCCCCTCTCAACTAGGAATTTTTACACCGCTGCTTGCCTCGCCGACGTTCTTTAGATAGGTCCACGTGAGGTCCATGTGACCAGAATCCCCCAAAATGTGAAACTGTGCGTCGGTCCCATAGGCTTCATTCATCACGGGTCCATGCCGTCGGTCCGACAGTGGTCCGATGTATTATTTGGCAAGTCCACGCGAGGTCCATGCATGGTCAGACATTTTTGCACCACATGGACCAGTGTCGACAACGGGTACGGGGCCGAGATATGATATTGGGCCACGAAAGTCGGCCGGCCGTCCGGCCGTCCACTGTGGACGGCCCAACTAGTGGACGGCCGGACGGCCCAAACATTCTTAACATTCTAAGATTTCGCAAATTAGGGCTCCCATACTTAAGCCCATACTTGAGGCGTGTAACGCGTCGGTCCGCGTCGACGCCTGCGTTTTTCCCATATTTAAGAAAATTTACATTTTTTCGTACTTAAGGAATGTATTCATATTTTTGGGGTATTCCCAGATGCCATGCACGACGCCTACGGTTCTGACAATCGTATACGATTGTCGCAACCGTCCCCCACACTTAAGGAATATATTCATATTTTTGGGGTATTCTCGGAGTGCTGGTCGGCATGAGCACTCGGAGTGCGTCCTCCGCACGACGCCTACGGTTCTGACAATCGTATACGATTGTCACAACCGTCCCCCACACTTAAGGAATATATTCATATTTTTGGGGCATTCTCGGAGTGCTGGTCGGCATGAGCACTCGGAGTGCGTCCTCCGCACGACGCCTACGGTTCTAACAATCGTATACGATTGTCGCAACCGTCCCCCATACCAATATTGTGAATGTTTTCTTCTTAAATATTTACACTGGCACCATGTCTATATAGAGTGTTCTTTTCATAAAACAAATCATTTTTCATGGTACCTTAGGATACCATGCCCACTTCCCTGCGATACGGTAACCGTGCTTTGGATGTCCCGCATGGGGTGCCAATATCTCTTAATTTACTCCAGGCCCTGTTTCCAACCCTTACCGATACCCCGATGCTTCTTCACATGCGCAGCACAGAAGACGTGCAAACTGTCGAGCTCGGTACCGTGTTCCCTGACGGAGCTGTCGTACTTGTGATCGGTGGTGTCAGTTCAACCCCCGGATCTAGTGGCGTGAAAACCGGTTGTGTGAATGCCGAAACTGCCACACACGAATCTTCCCAAGCATCGGTTTCTCCGCCTCGCCCTGAAGTAAAGCAAGAAAATTTAGTTTTTGACTTAACCGAATCGCCTCCACCTCCAAAGGACTCGTATGAATCTATGAAATCCTCTAGCAGCGCTGTACAAGAACCAAAGCTCAAGCATAAGGTCAAATCGGAAAATACTGCCTATACCGGACCAGCTATTCCGATAGATTTTTCTCAGCACGTTGATTTGGCCCAAGACGTAGCGCCAGGTCAACCTGAAGAGCTTGTCGACGAACTGCCAGTGCCTCTACTTCCGGGGGTAATTTATAAGCCACGTGCTGGACATTTCTCTCCTTGGAGAGATTTCTTAAAATACGATCCGCAGACCTGGATGCGTTCTGGGAACAAAAGGCGTATCAGAGGCCGTCTTACTGGAACTACGCGATGTGGTGGGGCTTTATCCTGTGAGAACGATGCATGTGTCCTATTTCGTCAAACGGGTGACCGTAACAATTTCCAATTCACCGGTACATTTAAAAACCGCAATCTCGCGTGCGCTCTTTGCAACACTGCGCCTACTCATTCCGGCAACTGTCCATTTGAAGTAAGCTTCCAAGAGGACTCCGATTTGAACATCCTCGTGCTGTCTACTAGCTCCATTGGACACAACCATTCCGTGTTGTCCACCGACAACCCCAGCGTGGGTGAGCTAAAATCAACTCAGACTAGGGCTGAGGAAATTCCAAATACCGGTGGAGTGCGAAACGTGTGCCAGGTGAAAAGGACTTTACTCACGGAAACCGTCTTTCCAAAAGACTCTTCTTTTGACCCTAGCCAGCTACCAGACATCGCGAGGAAAATGAAAGTGATTGATAAGGCAGTGGACCAGAATTTCGTGCGAGGTCGTCGACAGGATGAGGGCATGAAAGCCGTTTCCCAATGGGCTGCTCAGCACGGTAAGGGGCTACTGCAATCTTTCGCGGACGAAGGGAACATCGACAGTTTTGCTCGCACGTTCGTTATGTCCAGTGTCGGAGTGGATGGAGGTGTCGATCTCGTGCTTCGCATGCACCCGAAAAGTAGCGACGACTACCTTCGCTCAGCGTACGTCCACTTGGATTTCGTACATCGCAAGGTTTCAGGGGATTGGGTGACGATGGGGGCGCACGTGTTCTCCATAGAGGCCAACGCCCTGCTCACTATTGCCACCATGAACGTACCCAAAGACCGTACTGAAACACAGGTACTGTTGTAAAGGGGGTTTGAGGAAAACTGCCTGAATTTGCTATGGGCGATCCAAGCAGCAGCTGGGTCTCAGATTAATATGGCCCCTGCAGTACTGGCAGCGTCGCGGATGATGGAAGCCAAAGAAATGCCAGATATCATTCACGAGATCACCGCGTTCGGTGCGAAGGTGACCTCGTTGATACACGGCCTGTCAGTCCGATCATGCCTTGGGGATGTAAGGGCAGTTGGTCTATCCACTGAGAAGTGTGACAATCGTATACGATTGTCAAGCTCTGGCGTTAGGTTCGTCACCTTGACTCAGAGTCTGCCCTGCCTCTGAGTTCGAATACTGATTCTCATGCGTATTACAGGCTGTTTGGGACTGGCTGGAACTCCGTGTGAAAGCGTCACGCCGGGAGGGCGGGATGCCCGATGCTCTGAATCAAACGGAGATTTTCGATCCTGATTGGGACCTGAAGAGCGCCGTGATTGAATTCATGGAGCTGAAAATCGAACACAAGGACCTACATGCTGCCGAGGGAATCCAGGGTGCGGTGGACTTCAACAAGTGCTAACGCGAGTTGTTGGAGAAGCTTCTGAAGACATTGCTGGATTTCGGAATAAAGGTTAGAGCTGTTCAAATATTTACATTGCTGATTATTATCTATTTGCTGCGTATGTATTTCAAAGCAGGCTCATAAAAGCAATGTTCCACAGGTTAACCAATCTCTCGCCGACAGGAATAAGGGTGAACGCAGCAATAATAAAGTCATGATTAATTACCGCAATGAGAAAACATTGATGCACACTCGCTATGGAGTGGATCTGATCTTTGTGGATGGTCCTTTTGGGATGTTCCCGGAGGTATGGGATACCTTTTCAACAGACTTCTACTCATACATGGGTGGTATTTGCATGTCGACTATGGATTACGGTGGCACCGTCATTCTATTCTTACCGTAATCGACTACCCGCAGTATGGTGACTATCAACGGAAAAAAAACTTCGCGATATTCAGGCAGCAAGCTATCATCGATGCCTTCTGCGCTTCGACCAACGGCTGGCCGCTGAAATGGACATGCCACCAAACGGTTCAATACTGGAATCGGGGCGGAGGACGCATAGGTAATAATGCGGCTGCTCCGTGCAGCGTTTTGCAATCATATGTGCTGCTGCACTTGGTGGAAGATCCCGAAAAGAATAATAAACTACCGAAGTGGGCCCCGATGCAAAGCACCGTCGGAAAGTTTGCGAACGCGTTCACGAAGATCATGGTAAGAATCCTGGTATGCATCCATTTGTTGTCATGAACGAAACTCCGCTAAACAAAATTGTCAAGCATGTGCACTAGGTCTGACACCCAGACACACGTGTGACAATCGTATACGATTGTCAAGCAGGTGCATTAGGTCTGACACCCAGACTCACGTGTGACAATCGTATACGATTGTCAAGCAGTTGCACTAGGTCTGACACCCAGACTCACGTGTGACAATCGTATACGATTGTTAAGCAGGTGCACTAGGTCCGACACCCAGACTCACGTGTGACAATCGTATACGATTGTCAAGCAGGTGCACTAGGTCCGACACCCAGACTCACGTGTGACAATCGTATACGATTGTCAAGCAGGTGCACTAGGTCTGACACCCAGACTCACGTGTGACAATCGTATACGATTGTCACGAGTGTGTGTATACCAGGAGTATAGAATTAATCTGTCGCCTTGAAAAAAACATGCTTGTTTATGAACAGGAGATACCGCTGCCACCTAAGGAGTACCTGAAGAAACCAGATGGACAAAATATTCGCTGTGTTCAGAAGCCAATCCGTCTCTACCGTGAACTGATGCGCCTGTACAGCAACATGGATGCTTGTGTCATGTAGTTTCCTTGCGGAACGGCTCCAGCCTCCATGGCGGGGTATATGGAGCAAAGGCATGTCCTTTCGATCGACATGGACGCAGACGTGGTAGCAATGGCCAGAGCACGGTATTCCGAGGTGTTCGCGGGGGACAGAGTGCTGATCGAACAAAAGGCCAATGTCGGTGATGTCCAAATGCAATTGGATGATGTCATGGACACTTTAGGCCTTGATGCTATTCCGGCTATTCCGGTTACGGAGGGTGTTTTGCCAGAAGTTTGTATCGAGATGTCACCCGCCCTCGCGGAATCGTTGCTAGTCGAAGCCCCAGCGCCTAGCGCCTGAGCAACAGTAAATCGTCATGAATGCTAGCACATTTGTTACTGGCGGGCTCCGACCCTAGAACCGAGGACACGCACGAAACATACATTTCAGGGTACCACAGAATATCTAAATAATTGTAATAATACTATCTGCCTGCATAATAAAAATGTTGCACATCCCCGATCATAAATCGTTAGCTATGATCCATCCCCCGAGCCCATCGGTTGTACTGTCGAGTTCATCCTGTTGAAGTGTTCTTCTCGTAAAGGTCATGCATTGGTTTACTTTGGCAAATAGACTTTCTTCACGGGGAACCGGGTTGAAATAGGAGCGACCAGAGCGCAAATATTTATCAACAATGAGTATTACGCAGCCAGCCCGCATGTATTGTATACATCGGGGAAACGATTCAGAATTCTATCGGTTGCCGGCGCGTTTGATAAGCTATCGATGGCCCACACCCCAGCGTTTGACAGGTCATCGTAACGGAGCAACACACTGATATTTACCAACGGAACATTGGGCACATGGAGCATGGAAACGAATGGGGAACAGGTATCATCGCCACATCGAATCTGCCATTCCAACATGGGAAGTGAAGACGATTCTGAACTTTCAGTCGAATTGAATCGCACATGTAGAACATGTTCGTGGGTGGACTCGGGCAGTGGGGTTAAAAGGATGGTGTCCAGCGCGAACATTTTGAGGTGGTCCGCAATTAATTTCGGAGACATGCACATTCCGCGAGGTGCCACCATTTCAGGATACTTTTGTTGATAAATGCTCTGTAGGCGTAGCAGGGAGACGTGGGCTCGGTGAATTAAAAGACGAAGGTTGGCGTCCTCCATAAAAGAAATGTAGGCGGTAAGAAGAGAGCGGGTGATAGCGTTGCCGCAAGGGACTAGCCCAACACTTAGCGCGGGTTGCGCACGCTCGATTATTGTATCGTTGAACCGTACGCAGACACATCTTATTCGGCAGAGATTCCCGAGATACATACATAACGGTTCATTGGAAAGATCAGGTCCGTAAGGAATGTCCTGAAAGATTTTTAACAAGACGTTGTTCGGAAGATGCATTATGTGTCAAAAAAATGACGTTTATCCATTACTTCAACCCCTTAAATTTCGAAACAGCCGAAGGTCGTGGGACTAGGTCTGACACCCAGACTCACGTGTGACAATCGTATACGATTGTCAAGCAGGTGCACTAGGTCTGACACCCACCCAGACTCACGTGTGACAATCGTATACGATTGTCAAGCATGTGCACTAGGTCTGACACCCAGACTCACGTGTAACAATCGTATACGATTGTCAAGCAGGTGCACTAGCTCTGACACCCAGACTCACGGGTGACAATCGTATACGATTGTCAAGCAGGTGCACTAGCTCTGACACCCAGACTCACGTGTAGCAATCGTATACGATTGTCCAGCAGGTGCACTAGGTCTGACACCCAGACTCACATGTAACAATCGTATACGATTGTCAAGCAGGTGCACTAGCTCTGAAACCCAGACTCACGTGTGACAATCGTATACGATTGTCAAGCAGGTGCACTAGGTCTGACACCCAGACTCACGTGTGACAATCTTATACGATTGTCAAGCAGGTGCACTAGGTCTGACACTGTGTGTATTGAAAGACATAAATAAGACACGAACTTATCATATATAATTTCAAACGAAAAAACCATGAGCCGGACCCGCCTATGCCTCATCTGCGCGTTGGAACGACAAATTTATTTTGAATCGATTCTTCATGGCATCCTAATGAAAAAACCACGTACAAGCGAGGTGTGCATGTGTCACTGGCGGTATACAGATGAGCCGATGTCTGCACCAAAGAACAATAGGCAAGCAAACGCAGATAACGACAGCGCAGAAGAATCACGCAGCATGCCATATATGTATTATAGGTTCTACAACGATGTCGACGAATGGGTTGACTATGACTTCGAACCGTCCCACGGGTACGGTAGTAGCGATAACGGTAGCTATCATGAGTACGCAGATTATGAATGGCATCTATAACTTAGAACAATCGATGGAATATTAGGATAGCAGTATAGGGTAAGACGAACACATAAGTATAAGTAATGCTAACTTGCAAATAAAGACTAGAAGTTTACACATGCATATCTATTTGCTAGGGACCTTGACAAGTTTCCTTTTGATCATTATCATCTTGCCTCATTGTTAGAAGCCAAAGTCCTCGTCTTGCATATTCGCCGCACAGTTGCACGCTCCTAAATATTGCTCTATATTTTCACCGCGCTGCTCCGTTAACAATAAATCATTGATCTTGTCCACAGGTATTTTTAGATTTCTACTGTAGGCGTCTGCCACTTGCCCGTCCAAGGGTTCCTCGAGGGAAATCGTTCGAGATGCATCAAGGTAAAGAACAGGTAAACCCGAGTACGGCGTACATAACGGTATCCTGCAAATATTTCGTCAAAGTCCCAATTTCCCAAAACGATAGGCCTTTGGCACAAAACATATAAGTTTTCCGCCTGACAGTTTACGCAAGGCTTATGACCAAACATGGACACATTCTTTGTCATATCTTCGTCATCATCAACGCCAGGCTCCAACCAATCCAGGATGGCATCAACCATTTCTGGTCTTGCTCGAGGAAGGTCTTGAACGCGAACATAAATGATTAAAACACGCTATAACACTTCTTAAATAGGCATGGGCGCCAGGTCCAACCAATATTGTGCACAAACATATATATTTCCTAACGGTAATTGCACCACTTTCCATCGTCATCAGGCTCGGGAATACAGGGGGAACCGATCAACTCGGGAATAAAGTCTGTGGGAACCGGCATTGTTTTTGGGGTAAGTGCGCCAGGGTTGCCTTGCGTTGGAGTCACGACATACCGATGCGCATCCAACAGTTGAAAATACCATGTTTCCCGCGTTTCGCGGATAAACCTCCACTTAGCGTAAGAGGGGTCATGTGTAGGATGCAGCGCAGGATCGACGAACACTTCCTCGCGATATAAAAACAAATTCCAGGATTGGCACACACAGCATTTTTCGTATTCGATATGCATACGTTCAAGCTCAACAAGTGCGTCTTCAATGAAATGAGGAGTATTCATATTGGAGGTAGCGAGTAATGAATGCTGTAATCGCAAACTAGGTTTTTACTGCGAAAATAAATGAATACAAGACAAGTAAAATTAGTTATATAACAAAAAACCTCGAGGGACTTCCGACAGGGTTCTGACAATCGTATACGATTGTCAAGCTCTGGCGTTATCCATCCATATTTATCCGCATCGAGAAGAATTGATTTCTAGAATATATGGGTGGTGGCTACACCCACCGACAGTCGACAATGTCAGAGCAGATGTACTCGTGGCCAATACGGGTAAGATCCATATCAATGTGTCGGCATCGTTTGACAATCGTATACGATTGTCAAGCTCTGTCGTTGGGTTCGTTTCTCTGACGCACGTTTGACACTCGCATACGACTGGGTTATACCCCCCGAGTCCCTGGTTAGGGGGGTTAGGGGGAGTCAGTGTATATTCCTTAAGTGTGAAGGAAAAAAATAAATTTTCTTAAGTATGTGAAATCGCAGGCGTCGACGCGGGCCGACGCGTTACCCTCCTTAAGTATGGGCTTAAGTATGGGAGCCCTATTGAGTAAATCCGGCAGATGGGGGGCTACTTACGATTGCCCCCTGAACTTTTTTTTTGCCCCCTGAAAAATTGCCCCCTGAACTTTTTTTTCAGGGCCTGAAAATATTTTTCAGGCCCTGAAAATGGTTTTCAGGGTCTGAAAATTACTTTCAGGGTCCCTGAAAATCACTTTCAGGGTCTGAACTTGTTTTATACTAGGCTAGTTATACACCTTAGAAAAAACCTCGTGGATAATATAAGTTTTACACAAAATTTCAGGGCCTGAAAATTTGGAATTCACACTCTTAAGATGCCCCCTGAACTTTTTTTTCAGGGCCTGAAAATATTATTCACTTTTCGTGTTATATAAAGTTTATAATTATATTCTCATGTCCTCATCTTGCCCCCTGAAAAAAAAGTTCAGGGCCTGAACTTTTACAGTGTTCCAAGCCCTGAAAATTCACATAAGGCATTTTCAGGGCCTGAAAACTCATTTTCAGGGCCTGAAAACTCATCGTTTTCAGGGCCTAGGCTGAGTACCAGGGCATGGTGGCTGCTAGGAAGACTGCCAGTCGTGCCGGCAGTGTGAAATCGCAGGTGCTGTCCGAGGATGAGGGCTCCGACGAGGAGCCAGTCGCGGCGCGCGTCGCGGAAAGGGAGACGCACATCGCCGATGCGCACGCGCACCACCATGGCAGCGCAGGAGCAGGAGCGCCATCTGGCTCTCCAACCGATTTACTCTCAGCGATGGCCGAGGAGATGGGTGACGAGGCACTCTCGAGCGCCCTCGACACCTTGGGTTTGGGGGCACTCCCCGAGACGCTGTGCAAGGGTGTGGAGTCTGAGCTCACAGCGGCCCCAGCGGTAGCCCTGGGCAGCACCCAACGCATGCGGGGCTTCCCAGTAAAGACACCCGAGGAGTACGAGGCTGACGCACAGGTGCCCATGGCGCCTGCGGCGGACGAGATGCAGAGGAAGGTACAGCTCATGGCCTCTGTGATCAAGAGTCTAGGAGCGGCTTTCCGTAAGCTAGCTGCTGGACTCGTGGCAGAGGGTCGCATAACAGCTCCCAGGGGTGTGGAGACCTTGGTGGAGCTAGCTGAGAGCAATCAGCTCCCCATGCCGACAGCCTCAGCAGCAGACTGTCAGGGCATCGGCAGAGACCAGGGTGACGACAGCGACGAGGGTGACGACTGCCCAGGCATGGAGTCTGGTGACGACAGCGACGAGGATGACGATTGCCCAGGCATGGAGTCGGGCGACGACAGGGACGAAGAAGAGATTCCTCTGGACGAGATGCCGGAGGACACGGTGGAGCAGCCCAGGAAGGGGAGAACCGCGGTGCGCGTAACTGCTGCAGCGGCCACTGTCCAGGAGAGCTTCGGGGTGAGAGACTTCAGCGAGAGGGGCGAGCTGCACGCAGGGACCATGGAGGCCAAAGCATACGAGCTATTGAAGAAGAAGATGCTCAGTGGCCTTACGGAAGAACAGCTCACCGCCATGGCGCAGGTCCAGCCTGTGTGCAAGCTCCTGAACGAGTCTTTGGCACAAGGGATGGCTCTGATGGCCTCTGGGGGCCTGCTCATGTTGTACAAAGCGCTTCTTCTGGACACTGGAGCCAATTGCAACATCATCCCTATCAGAACAGTCAACAGGCTTGGCTTGACCATCTTCGATGCGGAGACGGGGGCCAGGGTGGCCAGATGTGACGGCAGCCCTGCAGAATTCACCAAGTACTGCTACGTGGATGTGGTCCTCGCCGCGGGCACGCCGTACATGACTCTGCATCGGCTCCATGCCTTTGTCACATACACCAACGACACTACGTGGGATTTCTTGGTGGGCACGGGACCCCTGAAGAACGCACTCAAGCTGACCATCGACCTCTACCGAGGCATCGCCACTTCTGAGGCCGCGGTGTCACTGGGCATGAGGGAGAAGGTCACGCTGCCGTTGATCGAGTTGACGCCGCCCGTTGATGCAAGGAGCAAGCGGAACGAAGACCCCAGGGTGTGCCTGGCGACTGAGATCTTCGACGACGATGCTACGCTAGCGCGCACTCTTGCCCCCGCCTTTGAGGGCTGCGCTCCACCACCACGTGAGGCGGTGTCCCTGGACACACGGGGAGAAGACCGTCTGGCCCTCGCAGGGGAAAGGTGTGCACCTGCACCTTGTGCATTCTCACGAAACCACCCCGAGCTGGTGGACCTCCTGGCGTCATGGCTAGAGGAGATGAGACTGAGAAGGTTCAACTCGGAGGAGAGGGAGAGGCTCGATGCGCGTTGCCAGTCCATGGTGGAGGCGGGCTTCTTGAAACCCAGCTCAATGATGCGAGTCGAACTCACTGGGCGGGTCAGCTTGCACGCCGAGAGCGCAACGTACGAACCTCCGGTGCCCGGTACGTCCATAACGGGCCAGATGTTGGGCCTGCTACAAGCGTCATCACGCAGCCAACGGGAAGCCAACGTGGCGACCAGAAGTGAGTGGTCCAGTGTTGAAGAGCCAGCTGGGAGGGGGTCCGTCATGCCAGCCAGCCTGGCCACGACTCAGACAGACCCTCGCTATCCAGACCTTACGCAGGAGCAAGAGGCCGAGAGCGAAGCTGACTTCAAGCTGGCCAGCGTACAGCCATGGGTGGGCATGGCAGTGAACCCGTGGGATTACCAAGACAAGGAGAGCAGCTGGTCTCAGCAGCGCCTGTACATCGACCGCACGGGCTATGCTCGCTTGTGCACGCTCTGCGAAGAGGGCAATGGAAGTGGTGTGGACGCAGGATTTGTGCAGGTCAAGTTCTCGCGTTGTGGAGAATGCAAGACCATCTTGGAGACGGAGTTACTGTGGCCCGACTTCACGTTGGTGGATCAGAAGGTTGACAAGGAGACGAAGATACCCTCAGAAGCCTGGACCACGAGGGCGAGCCACAGGAAGGACAACGACCAGGTCCCGCTCCCTGACTGTGGTGCCCATTGGGAAGCTGGGAGGTACACGATGGCGAGTGTTCAGGAGGCCCTCAACACCCACCAGATTTACCCAGGGGTCGTAACGGGCAAGCTCATGTGGGACAAGGTGGCACGCCAGTTCTGCGTGCTCAGCGAGCACACTCGCGCCCAGTGGGATCTCATGGAGCGCATGGTACGTCACACCATGGAGGGTGCCGCCAACATGAGCCCCATGGGGAAGGTGACTGGCGAGTTCCAGCTGCCCTTTTACTACGAGAAGGACCAGCGTTGGCAATACCAGCATCTGAAGTACGTGCAGCGAGTGGACGTCGCTGACCTTCGAGCTCGTCTATCTGAAGGTGAGGTATGATAAGGAGGTGGCTGGTGTGGAGGACCTGGGTGTAAAGATGGTCCCGCAGCTCACGCTGTCAGACGCAGCTGACAAGGTGGGAAAGTTCTACCCAGTGACAGATGGGGAAGGAGGCGATGGCGAGGTGTTCAGCACGAACGCCGCCGCCGTGGAGTACCTACACCTGGGGGACAACGCTAGAGTGATGCTTGGTGCATGCAAGACGGAGGAACAAGCACGTGACGCGCTGGACACTTATGGGGCCAGAAGGAACCCTCCGGTACGCACGCCCAAGACTCTCAGGACACTGAAGATGGTCAGAGGAGATGAGGCGGGACCATCTGGCTCCACACCGCCACCATCCTCAGCTACGCTTCGCCTGAGGCATCAAACCTGGCCCAATTGAGCCTTTGACCCTGCGAGGCTAGAATATCACACATCAGTGTTCCAGGGCACCTACGAGCCAGAGTCGCCCACTCGCAGCGAGAACACCGCCGGGGAAGCCGACTGGCTGGATCTGGAGGGGATCTCAGAGTTCGCGGCGCTGCACGGACAGACGGTCTTCCTCATCCAGTACCGTTGTTTCAAGGGCAAGATCGAGTTCCAGCTTGGGAAGCCCTATGCGCAGCGAGGGAAGGGGGTACACACGCAGCAACTCAGCAACAAGACCCTGCACAGATACTCCTCCTCCGCAGGGGTGGGACAACGGGGAGAGTTTCTGCCTCTGGGCGGGCAGTCGAAAGGCTGCACGGGAGGACTCCTCGGCACCATACAGAAGCACATGGAGCACCTTGTTGATCGTACTCAACTCGTGGAGATAGCCAGAAGCCATTTGAACGATGGCCCGCAGCAGGGCACTCTACGTGTGTTCAAGACCCGTGTCAACGCCCAGTCCAAGGCTGTCTACTACCTCTTCGAGGATCATCGCTATTACCGGGAGCGAGGACCCAGCGAGATGGCGTTCACCTTGGAGTACCTTTCCTCAGGGACACGCAAGTTCGACTGCTGTAGCTGGGAGACCTGGAACAAGGTGGCAGTGATGCATCGGGAGCCATTGTCCGCGTTCACATCCCTGGTGGGCCCTGCGTTGCTGGCTGAGGCACATCGGGCAGAGGTGCAGGAGCATCTGCGCAACGACTTCATGAGGTGCCTGGACCCAATCGTGGGAGAGGTGGATTCCCATGCAGGAAGTGAGGAGGAAGATGGCAGCGTCTTGGGACACTCGCCCGACCTCGCGGCTGCTGCGGGTGCGAGCACCCACACGTGCCGCACAAGAACGCCGTCGCCGCAGACGGAAAGTTCTGATGAGGACGTGGAGGTCATCAGTGAGAGGTTTGTTGGATTGGCTGCCGATTTGGCGCGAGGGCGCGCCGAGGTCGCAGCGAACAACATCACCATGGCGGCTCTCTCAGAGTCGATAAGGGCGCGCCAGGAGATCATCAGGTCATCGGAGGAGATCATCAGAGAATATGAAGAGCGACCTCGCGCTGCCCGCGCGACTGCGAGGATGAGCACGCTTGGGTCAGACTGCCCTGGGCTTGATGGTCGTGGTGGCGCACGAGCTGCGCCTACGCAGGAGCTCTTCTCTAGCCAAGCTCTCAGCGGGACACGGACCAGGGGCTTAGAGTGCAACATGGCACATAGGCCCGAGCACCAGTCAGTCCACGACATTCTAAGATCCCCGACACATTCAGTCTGCACGCAGCGGACTGAAGCCATGCCTCCAGCTGCACAGGAGCAGGAGGCCACTTCGTTCGTGCCATCGCCAACCCGGGGCTCTACAGCGCCCAGCAGCCCAGAGCGTTCCAGTGGCCGCGTCGCGCGCGCCGACACCCGACGTGAAGGACATCCTGCGACACGCCCGCAGAGTCCAACCGCGAGTACCGTGCAGCAGCGCTCGCCGCGAGCTGGCCAGCGCAGAAGGAGATCTCCGAGCCCCAGGAGGGAGGCCCAACATCATGGCGCAGCTCGCAGTCGACATGCAGGCAGCAGCGCGCCGCGTTCTCCCTATGAGCGCCTAAGTTATGATGAACGTTGGGAGGAGAGGAGAAGGGAGAGCGCACTGGGGCCTTTTCAAGGGGGCACCGGGCCGGCTGCAGCCCGGCGCGCCCGTCACTGAGAAGCAGCCCCGGCGCACAGCCGGGCACGCAGCCCGCCGATGGGGGGTGGGCGAAGCGCACTCAGGTGTGCTTCCTGCTAGTGGGGGTGTTCGTGCGCTTGCAATGGCCGCAGCTGCCTCACTTTGCGGTGATGGTAGCATGGATGGCCATGGAGATATCCAGGTTTCTTGGTGAGGTCGTCGCCATCTGGGCATGCCGCACTGGGGTGCCCCGCAGAGCCATGGCACGCGCATTGTGGGCCATACATACCGCGCCGCTCGAGCCATGGGCGCGTCAACGGACGCCTCTGCATGTGCTGCTGGAGCTGGCTAGGCACCTGCTGCTGCTGATCGTGGGGGACCTCAAGGTGACCGGGCTCCATCATGCCCAGCGTGGGCTGTGGTACGTGCCATTGCTACGATTCGGACTCGCCATGCTCGCCATGCACTTCACGCACATGGTCGGCACTCTGGGGTGCGTCTTGATAGTTGGCGCCCACCTTATGAACCATGGGTTGCCAGGCTCCTGCTTGGTTTACAATGGTGGCGCGTTCACCACGCTTGAGGCTCGAATGGGCCGTGCGCTGGCGGTCGCCCAGCGAATCTTGGCCGCAGGTCCAGCTACGCTGGCAGCTGTCCCTCGGCGCATGCAGAAGCCGCGCTTTGCCGCCCGACTGCAACGCCTGCGGTTCACAGCCGCTTGCTACCAGGTGGCACACTGCCTCTATGTGGCATCAGTCTTGGCACTGGTGGTCTACGTGTCTGCGGGAGGAGGCCTGGGCCGTATGCAAGGGGGGTGGAGGATGCTGACTTGCATACTGACCCTTCGCCCTCCAGTCAAACCAGTGGGGACCAGCAGAATTTTAAAACTTTTGCTGTTACTCGCGGTGGCTGCTTGGGTGGCCGCTGTGGCCCCTGGGGAGTTTCAGGGCATGCTGACAATGGGATCGTGCTCGGGCTCGCCGACCAGATCTATCAGGACCGCCTGGGAGGACCAGAGGTCTTCGCGCCAATGGGACACCGGGTGGGAGGCTATGGTGGCAGAGCGAGACGAGGTGCTTCCGCACACGGTGCTGGACACGTTACAGCCAGGGGGCACGACCAGGGTCACCAAGGACGAGGCCGCGTGGCTGGATACCGAGCTCAATGCCACCTTCGGAGGACATCCCGAGTTCACTGAGGAGAACTGGGAGGAGATGCGCAACGTGGTAAGGAGGTGCAGCTATTGCTTCGCCAACAAGCCGCAGGACATCAAAGGCTACCATGGAGGTGCGGCACATGCGACCTTCGCCATCCCTTTCAAGGACGAGACTAAGGTAGCCTATCAGCGACCGAGGAAATACAGCCCGGGGGAGCAGGAGATCATCGACCTGCACTGCAAGGAACTGCTGGAATATGGCTTCATCGAGCCGGCTTCACAGCACTGCAGACACGCCAGCAACGTGGTGGTCGCGGGGAAGAAGGATCACGACACTGGACAGTGGACCTCGACGAGGTTCTGCGTCGACCTCCGGAACACGAACCGGTTGTCGCTGAAGGATAACACGTTACCACATCGTCCAGAAGAGCTCTACCAGCGCGTGGCCAAGGCCAAGTTCAAGACTACCCTGGACGCGACCAAGGCGTTCCACCAGATTCCCATGACCACTGAGGAGGACAGGGACAAGACAGCGTTCTGGTGGGGCAACCAGCTTTATCGTTACACATCCATGCCGTTTGGAGCAGCTGGAGCGACCGCAGCCTTCATCAGGATCATGGACTACGAGTTGCGTCACCTGCAACATTGCACGGTGGCGTACGTCGATGACGTGTGCATATACTCAGACACCGCTGAGCAGCACATCAAGGATGTGGAAGCCGTGCTTCGCACCTTGGGGGATGCAGGAATACGCCTGCATTCGGGCAAGTCGACCTTCGGGTCAGCCACTGTGGACTTCTTGGGCTACCGCATCGGCTACAACACCATTGGTGCGCAGGACATCAAGTGCAAAGCCATCCAAGAGCTGCCCAAGCCCGAGGACAAAACTGGAGTACGCTCCATCCTTGGACTCATGAACTACTACAAAGGTTTGGTGGGGGAGCCCATGGGACCCAACTACTCAGAGATGGCACGACCACTGAACGACTTGCTCAGAAAGGAGGTGTTGGATGTCAAGGAAGCTTGGGGGAAGGAGCAGGACCAGGCATTGCAGGCATTGAAGGACGCCCTATGTTCGGGGAGATGTTTGAAGCCCATCGATTACAGCAGGCCCATTTTCCTCTACACGGACTGGAGTAACCATGGCATTGGCGCAGTGCTGGGTCAGAAGGACGAGAACGGCGTAGAGCACATCTGTGTGGTGATCAGTCGCTCGCTGTCGAAGACCGAGAGACAGTACGCGAGCTTCCAGGGTGAGATGCTGGCAGTGGTGTGGGCAATCCGCACGTTACGACAGTACCTGCACGGGATCCACTTCACGCTGATTATTACCGACCATTCGCCGCTCACAACACTCATGGAGAAGGGGGACCTGCAGGGTCAACACCTACGCTGGGCCATCAGCCTCCAGGAGTTTGAGTTCACGGTCCAGTACCGACCAGGTCCGAAGAATGAGAACGCGGATGTGCCATCCAGGTACCCACTGCCCAGCACCGCAGACGAGACTGGTGCCCGCTTGGACCGTGAAGGGGACCGAGCCAGGGAAGCGGGGCGTGCCGAGAGGCTAACGCGCTGCTTCACAGATACCATCTGCTTGGAAGTGACCAGGGAGCCACCACTTGGTCTAGAAGTGAGCCCAGAGGCACAGGTGGCCAACTACTGCGAGAACATGGTCAGGGAGCAGCTGGGGACCAGCGCAGTCCATCGACTGTTTGACGTGCACTACCAAGAAGAGTTGGAGTGCAACAAGGGGGTCATGTTTGACACTGACCACCCGGAGGTGGCCAGGTGCTCGGGCAGGTTGACTCGAGTCGCCTGGGATGCCCTCAGCCAGGTCCGGCCAATCAGGGGTATGCATTCTGGAGGCTCCCCGGCGATATACGGCGACGAGACCATGGAGGGTGGCAAGCTCAAAGTGCCAAAGAAGATCGACACGAGAGTGATTGACAAGAGCTTCTTCCGGGAGGCCAGAGAAGAGGGCGTGGTCTGCTACGAGCCGTGTGGGGGCCTGTGTGCTGGACTAGAGATGCTCTTGCGCTGTGGAGTTAAGGTCAACAAGTACCTCTACCAGGACATCTCGAAGTCCAGCCAGACGGTAGCCAGGGCCAGGTGCATGGCGCTCAGCCGCCGTCATCCTGACTTGTTTCGTGCCGAGGCAGCCCACTTGGAACAACTGCCCAGCAACATCGAAGACACCAGCCTCATTGACCTTGTACATGCAGGGGCATTGAGTGGAGAGCAGTGGGTCATGGTGTGTGGATATCCATGCCAGGACCTGTCACCAGCTGGCAAGCTGGCTGGTTTGGAGGGCAGGCACAGCAGACTGTTCTACCAGGCAGTGCGAGTCCTCTCTACGCTGCAACAGCTGCAGCCTCAGCGACCGCCAGCATATGTGCTAGAGAACGTTTCTCCGTTGTCACACAGGGAGAACTCGAAGATCAGGAAGGAGGTGTTTCCCATCATCAATAGCGTGGTGGGCCAGCCAGTGTCCTTCGACGCGGCGCGCGCGGGATCATACGCGCATCGCCTACGAGCATATTGGAGCAATCTGTTTCAAAATCAGCAGTTCAATCTGGTGATGGAGCGGGTGGACAGACCACCAGACAGATACGTGCGCGATATTTTGCAGCGAGGCTGGAAGCCGCGCAGGGTTGTCACAGGAGACAGAAAGCCTCACTACACCGCTAACGTTGTGGGGGAGCCTATGAGAGTATTGCCAACCATCTTGGCGACACAAAACTCTCGTGCCTTTCGCGCACCTCGCGCAGGCACGGTGGTAAGGAAAGAAGATGATGATGAAGTGGGGGAGACCAGAGAGGTTAACCTGGACGAAAAGGCAGTTGCCATGGGGTACAGCGCGAGTGAGCTGCGCACGGCGCATGGCATGAAGGACGAAGAATTGGCAGGAGTGCTTGGCCTTGCTATGGATCGGAGAGCGATGGAGCTATTATATGCGATTGCCGAGGTCAGCACGACCAAACTGCCGAAGAGCGAGGAGAGCGAGGAGGAGGAGCATGGCACGCTAGCTGCCATCCCTATCGCGAAATCCACCAAGGTGGCTGCCACCTCCGAGGACACAGCTGAGCCGGTGCGTGCACAACTAGCAGAGTGGATCATCAGTTCCAGCGGCTACACTCAGCAAGTCGCGCGACGTCTTAGCCATCAGGACTGGGAAGAACGACTGCAACACATGTGCAGCCAGGGGCAGAAAGGTACACAGGGGCTAGGCACCGCCGACGCCGTTCCACGTCGCAGACAGTGGAAGCTGGCCTCCATGAAGCTCGCGGGCTATGAGGCGCGTCATCGGCAGGCCTTTTCAAGACCTGGGGGCAAGCCAGCAGAGACAAGCTCAGCTCCAGAATGGGCACCAGTGGCGAAGGAGAAAGAGATGAGGCTGCCTAAGCTGCCCGACACTACGAGAATGGTTGCCATGCTAGCCAGCGTAACCAACCAGGAGTCACTTCGAGAAAGGTGCCCCGACATACACGAGGACGAGTTATGCCTCGCGTGGATCAAGACCGGAGGAAGAGTGGAGGTGCCCAAGGAGGAGTACCACAGGGTGAGGAAGAGAGCAGCGCGTCACCGTTGGGACGAGCTCATGGGCGAGTTGTACATGGTCACCGTCAGTGGTAAGGAGCTGCTGGTGCCCAAGCCCTGTGACAGGATTCAGCTGGTGCGTGAGCACCATGAGAGGACTGGCCATTGGGGCATCAGGCGGACACTGAACTTGTTGTGGCAACGCCATTACTGGGCAGGCATGAAACAGGATGTGCGAGCGGTGGTCACTCAGTGTCAGACTTGCCAGAGGGTGAAGACGCACTATGCACGGGAGGAGGCGATGCTCACGCCGCTGGAAATCAAGTCCTTCATGTACCGCTGGTCCCTGGATTTAGCTTGGCCTACGAAGCGCATCACGAAGGCTAGGAACCAACGCGTCTTGGTCATGATTGAGCACGATACGCGGTTCGTCGTGTGCGTTCCAATCCCTGACAAGGAGGCCGCCACCATCGCCAGCGCATTTCGCAATCACGTTTTATCCGTGTTTGGGGCGCCCGCAGAATGCCTTGTGGACGGGGGCACAGAGTTTGAGGGCGAGTTCTCTGCTCTATGCAAGCAGTGTCTCATTGACCGGAGAGTGACTTCACCGAGTTCCCCAGAGAGCAATGGCTTGACTGAACGGGTGGTACGCACCCTCAAGTTTTGCTTCAAGAAGATGGCCCTCGACAAGGGCCTGGACTTCGAGTGGGATGAGATGCTCTGGTCACTCGTACTCAGTTACAACGCAGCTAAACAGCAGTCGACTGGAGTGGCGCCATTCACCTTGCTGTTCGCTCAGGAAGCCACGGTGCCACCGGATCTTCGTGCTCGACCCGAGTTGGACTTTGGGAAGCAGGAGGAGAAGACACTGGCTGAGGACCTGTTACAGCGAGCAGCCATCGTGAAGAGGCTCATGGTACATGCAGGGTGCAACCTAGAGATCGCCCAGCACCGCGACACCTTGCGATACGAGCATAGGAGGAGTGGCAGCTACGAGCCGAAGCCGCACCAGTTCAAGGCAGGCGATTTCGTGTACATACGACAACAACCGCGCTCTGGCATGGAGGTGGCCACCAAGCCAGCCATCCTAAAGATAGTCAAGGTGCAAAGAGATGGGGTGGTAGTGTTGGAGGACAGCACGAAGCTGCGGGAGAAGAGCACAGTGCAGAACATCGCACCATGTCACCTGCAAGTGAAAGATCAATACGACTGCAGTGCAGCCATCCCCAGCAAGCACCTCGCGTGTGAGGCGTGCATGCGGACAGATGGGGAGGCAGCCATGTTGCTGTGTGACACCTGTAACCGTGGTTATCACACGTGGTGTCTAAGTCCAGCGCTGGATGGAGTACCTGAAGGAGATTGGCAATGTCCCAAGTGCTTGGGTGGGACCGTGGTGGCAGCTGCCGCCGAGGTGAGTACGTCGATCGTCGAGAAGATGGCTGCCATGGAGCTGCAGCTGAGAGAGAAGTTGGGCTCAGATGTGGTATTGTTGCCTGCAGACGTGGGTCCACATCGTGCAGTGAAGCCGGGGCGTGAAGACCCATGGCAGGCGCTTACATCGCGGCAGATGCTCAGGAAAGAAGGGAGCATGGGGGATCTTCCTGACAGAGTGGCCTGGGGAAACCAGGAGGAGCTCAGCAGAGTGATCACAGACCTGATGCCAGGATTCTGGCATGAGGGTCATCGTACCATCCTGAGCAGGAAGTGTGCAGAACAGCACACTCGCGCGAGAAGCCTCCGCAAGGCGTCTACAGTGCAGGCCATGAGCCCCGAGGAAGTACAGAAGAGAGGGGACGTCACGCAGTTGAGCAGAGCTCAGGTGAAAATTGCCAGTCAACTGGATTGGGGCTTAGAGTTGGTGATGACAGTTCCTCAGGAGGTCAGACGTTTGGCGCACGAGGTGACTTGGGAGAAGGTCACACAGGTCTGGGATCCCTGGGCTGGCACAGGTGTCATTGGCAAGGTTATGTCACTGGAATGGCCTCACCTGAAGGTTATGAACAATGATTGGAACCCGCAGCTGAAATGGCACGAAGCCCTTAATGCTTTACAACCGGGCAATTATCGCGCCTGGAAGGAAAAGTATGGGGTGTGCGACGCGGTGGTGACCTCACCCTGGTTCGCAGGGTTGGATATTGCGTTGCCATTGGCAGTGCTGGCCAGCCGAGTGGTGGCTTGTATTCATGTGCCATCGCACTACATGACAGATATGACAGAAAGCAGGGCACAATACTTTCGTAAGTTGTGTCACGCTGGACGCTTACATGTGATTGGACACTTAGAGCATGGGCCTATTGGCAGAAGATGCATGTGGGTCATGGTGTTTCGGAATCCTCTGACACGGGCCAGGATGTTACGAGGAGGAGAAACTTCTGGAGTGGGTATGTTTACCTTCAGCATGGGCAAGTTCGCGATGGACGGTGTTACAACAGAAGATGCTGAGCAAGCTCTTGTTTAATGTCTGTGCTACCAGTGGCAGCTACAGATGGGGGATGTTGAGAAAAAGAGCTTGCATAAGTTGTGAAAAGAGGAAGGAGATATCAAAAATTTTGAGATTTTGTGTAGTCACAGTAGCAAGTCAACTGTGCAGTCATATAAGGCAACATATGCAGAGCTGAGCTAGTATTATAGAAGCGCTGGCAATAAGTAAGACTGTCTAGTAGTAGGGCTAGAAAGTTATGCTTTGTGTGGACGCTTCGTGCATAAGTTCGCGACAGCTGTCGCAAACCACGGCTTATCGTGTACCTCAGCCGGGTTGTGACACGTGCTGTAGCAGTCTCTGTGACGAACATAGGACACGCGTTGTACGGTACGCGTGAGGAGTTATGAGAGTGAAGAGATACGGAAAGATAAGCGGGTGTTACACTTGTTCAGAGATAGTGAGAATAAGTAGGGCGGCGTGGAAGAGTGAGGCAGACGCTCATTTTTGTTTTGCCTTCGTAACAGTGATTCCGAAAATAGCCAGGACTCGCTTAGACCGCGAAAACAGCAGTGTTATGAGATAATTTATAAGATACAGTATTCTTCTGCTTGTAAAGATATACATTTGTGGGACTTGCTCTTGTACGATAGCGTCAGAACTGTAATTAACAGTCTTTTTCATGTTGAGAAAAAGAGCTTGCATAAGTTGTGAAAAGAGGAAGGAGATATCAAAAATTTTGAGATTTTGTGTAGTCACAGTAGCAAGCCAACTGTGCAGTCATATAAGGCAACATATGCAGAGCTGAGCTAGTATTATAGAAGCGCTGGCAATAAGTAAGACTGTCTAGTAGTAGGGCTAGAAAGTTATGCTTTGTGTGGACGCTTCGTGCATAAGTTCGCGACAAGGAGTCGGTGGTTATGGGCCTATGAGTCATACGAAATAAGAGCAAACCTCCGTCCAGTTCAGAAGCTGCTTGATGGTGGTGACTTTGAAGTCCTTGTGAGTTGTGTCCGCGAGTAAGGGCTTATTCACGATCGTGAGAACCTGCGCTTTGATAGTGGCAATTGCCGCACCGCTATCGTCCTCGATTTTCCTTTTGTTCCTCTTCGATTCGCCTGTTTGTGCAACCATGGCCACCCACATTCACGACCATAACCGCCTACAACGTGACACCGGCTCAACAGCGGGCCTAGCGCCTCCAATGATTCTCGACTTGGGGGGGCATGGTGTGGGGGGGGGGCATCTAAAGGGGGCTCGCTTTGAAGGGGCATGCTCTTATACAACAGTTACCTGATTCCGCAGGTGCCACCCTCTTCCGACTCGGAGTCGGATCCGCACTCGAATCCCGGCCCGGTTGCTCCTCTGTAGCCGTGTGGCACATGCCATCACCGTGGTGTAAGTTGCACGGTACTTTTGAAACACCTAGCATGTGCCACTTCTAAAAAGGAAAAGGGGGTTGTGTTCGACATTGGCAAACAGAGAGAGAGAGAGAGCTAGAGAGAAAGTAGATGTAAGTTACCCGTCATGGGAGTGTCGGAAACGGGCACCACTTCAGAGACGGCGGCCATCTGGGCTCCTGAAGCTGTGTAGCGCGTGCCGTGTTAACACGAATACGGGTTTAATAACCTTGACATAAGACTATGACAAGAAAGCATACCATGAATATGTTGGAGAACGCCTTGACGAATCCCCAATTGTAATCTGTCTTGAATGTCGAATAGTGTCAAGAGGGACTCCTCCTTCCGTAACCATTCCACGGTGCTCGAACTTCGTGGAAGGAGCCTCTTTCGCTCTGTGATCAACTGTTGGAGCAAGGCACGCCCGTCTGTCTCCGGGTCAGGGGAGTATAGGAAGTCGCAACCCTCCGACACGGCGACGCCGGTTGCTACCTCTAAGTGATAGAGTGCCTGCGGTGATCCCGACCATCCCATTACCTTGAGTGTTCCGCACGACGACCATCAACACTTAACAATACTTCAAAGTATGCACTTCACTTTCAAAGCCTCAACTTTCACGAGATGACAACCTATACTTGCTGGATGGGCTAGATTCGCATACCTGAAGGCAAACGAAATATGCGCCAGGAGGTTGCGTCACGAAATGCGCATCATAGGATCGCAACTCTTCAGTACTCGGCAGGTAGTGGGATTGGTAGCGGGATTGCTTTCGCTGGTGTGCCAAAAAGTCCCGGAATTTCTCGGTATTCACTGCTGGGATAATCACTCTAACCTGTGGACATACAAAAGTTAACGACATTCCTCTAAAATATATCTAAAACATCCGTGATTTTATCAAACGACAACATACCTTCGTGGCTGGCCCGGCATTGTAGTCGACGCATCCCATAGCCGACAACGTGAAGCCTTTGCCGACCATGAATATGGCATGACCCTGGCCCACACAAACATCAGGGGTAGCGAGGGGAGACTGCTCCCACTCTGAGCAGGCGGAGTGGGCGAAGTCCGTGAGCCCCGTTCCTTCCATAGAGCTCCCTTGGTGTATGCGCAGGTAGGCCATGGTCTCCCGTTCATCCCGCACCAAAAGGGAGCGAGCACCGGGGATAATGGACGAGGGCGTGCTCGTGGCGTAGGCCGCCGTCACATAGCAAATGTCCGCAGGCCCCATATGGGTAAGGACATATGCGCGTATGTCGTCATATGGTACTGTCGGGTCATCCTTATTGAAGTTTATTGCAGGCTGGCCGTTCATCTTCATTGTCATAGTAATTTGCGGACAATGGGTACGATGATACCAATGATCTCAACAGAAATGGTCGCTCGTCATATACCCATGAGATGCCACCGGATCGTGTCGTGTTTGGCGGCCAAACAAATGACAAGACGTGGCTAATGTTTGGTTTAGTTGATGTCAATTTGATGACTTCAACAGCCCGCTTGGCCATGTACAATGGGATGGCTTCTCCACGACTCAAAGACAACAGCAGAACACCAATGAGTTTTAGGTGTTCTTCTTGTAGGTTGTCCTCGGAATCATCCAGAAAAAACGTGTTGGCCTACCCGACGATCCCCACATCCCATCCTATCGGTTGATTAGGGTCATTCCCCATAGCGAGCCCTGCCTTATAAGACTGGGCCTACGAGTAAACAAAGGTACCGTTTATACACTGGTGGGAGGTTTTACCTTATTGGAGATTGCTTGGGCATCATGTTCTGGAGAACCTAAGATGGATCCATCCAAATAGTTTAATGCGGCGGATGGCGGGGGTTTTAGGTTGGACAGAAGTTGTCGAACAGGTTCGTGAGATCGGAGGGTTTCCGCTCTTGGAGTAGCACATTCCGCTTTGCCTACTTTTTTCGAAAGAGAAAGCTTGTTGTTCGTTTTAGATGGATTCTTCTGTTCACCCCTTCCCCACACCCAAGGGCAAATCTACTGCGAGATAGTGATATAATACATGCTCTATATGAATAACCCAGCATGGCTAAAGATAAAGTACAGGCTTTTTTGCACAACATCTATTGATACGTACAAATTAATCTTTGTTTTTTAAACGTATAAACGCGATTGATATTAGATCTGATCGGTCTGATCTGATCTGATACCTCTGATACCTCTGATTCGTCTGATCGTGGGAGGCACGGGAACATATGGGTGCCTGAAGGGAATATTTTGGGGACATTTTGGACAATTTTTACCCATATTAAAACGTCACATCTGATATTTTACATCGGCGCACTCTAAGAATCCGGTTCATCGATGAAATATTGGCGGTTATCGATAAATTATCGACGAGTATCGATAAAAATCGCATAATGTCGATATTTATCATTAAAACATGAAGGTATCGACACACATCGATAAATTATCGACCATTGTGGGCTGTAAGGACACACTCGAAAGCATGTTAGCGAAAAGCAAACATAATCTTGTCGATATTTTATCGATATATGTCGATGATTTATCGATATATGTCGACTCATAAATACGTTTATCGGTAAACATCGATATCTTATCGGCAAACTACGAAACTTTATCGACACATGTCAATATCCATCGACAAAATCGAAATATTATCGATCAACATCGATAATTTATCGAAATATTCCACGTACCAACAAATGAGTATTCCATTTCGTTACGGTATCACTCGACATATGATCGTTACTACCCGTCTGATTTTCGTCTGATTCTGATCTGATCTGATCTGATCTGATCTGATCTGATCTGAGTCTGATTATGTCTGATTGACAACCTTGGCATGAAATGAAAGTTTAGGCCCCGAAATGAAAGTTGATTTGAATCTTATACACAATTGAGATGTTTACGTAAGATCAATTAACGTGCGGGTCGGCACGGGCTGTACAAACTCTACGTCTATGCCGTCTAATTGCAAATCACTCAACAGCAGTGTCAACAACGGAGCCAGCGTCAACCCGTCTCCGATCGCCGGGTTTCGATTTTAGCCAGGCTCCGGCTCCGATGGAGCTTCAAAATTCAGGCTCCGACGTGTCCCGTCTCCATCGGAGCCACGGACACACAGCCTCCGTCTCCGATGGAGCCTCAAAATTTAGGCTCCAACACTTCCCGTCTCCGTCGGAGCCGCGGGCACGCAGGCTCCGTCTCCGATGGAGCCTCAAATATGAGGCCCCGACGTGTCCCGTCTCCGTCGGAGCCGCGGGCGCGCAGCCTCCGTCCGCAATACAGCTCGAAACTATCCGGCCCCGATGTGACCCGTCCCCGTCGAGACCAAATGTTCCAGTGTTAACAATGTTAACAACGGGACCGACCCGTCTCCGACCACCGGTCCACGACTTTTGCCAGGCTCCGGCTCCGATGGAGCCTCGAAATTCAGGATCCGACACTTCCCGTCTCCGTCGGAGCCGTGGGCACGCAGGCTCCGTCTCCGATGGAGCTTCAGATATCAGGCTCCGACGTGTCCCGACTCCATCGGAGCCGCAAGCTCGCAGCCTCCATCTCCGGGGGAGCCTCAAAATTCAGGCTCCGATCTGCCCCGTATCCAACGGAGCCGCGTAACCGTGGCCTCCGTCTCTGATGGAACCAGCGAATACCAGGCTCCGACGGAGACGGTCTGGCTCCGTTGTTGACACTGCTCAACAGGTGCAAGCGGTATGGGCTCCCCCTCCGCACATACAGATCTACATGAGTACCCCTATTTGAAAGATGTAGCATTAACACGAACGAAAATCGTTGTTCGGAGTATATTGTCACGTGGTTGTCCACCAAGTACCCCCAGTGGCATTCGTAACGGTCACACGGGATGCCCTTTTGGGTATGCGTGATCCCAGATTGTGTTGGACACCACCCAATTCCACGGGCCATGGTGGACACGCAAAAGCGGAGGTCGTGCTGAGTAACATTGCCGCTTGTGGCCATGGCCAATGCCCGGATGAAACATTTTCAGGGCCTGAAATGGTTTTCAGGCCCTGAAAATGGGTTTTCAGGGCCTGAAATGGTTTTCAGGCCCTGAAAATGGGTTTTCTTCAGGCCCTGAAAATGGGTTTTCTTCAGGCCCTGAAAATGGATTTTCTTCAGGCCCTGAAAATGGGTTTTCTTCAGGCCCTGAAAATGGGTTTTCAGGGCCTGAAATGGTTTTCAGGCCCTGAAAATGGGTTTTCTTCAGGCC
>LGRX02000302.1:0-38958 GCA_001247695.2 Cymbomonas tetramitiformis
CTCCACTATATATCCACTATATATTGATTTCCGTCCACAATATTGTGGGTTTTCGTCCACAATATCGTGGACAGAAACCACAATATAGTGGACGAAACCCACAATATTGTGGACGGAAACCACGATATTGTGGACGAAAACCACGATATTGTGAAAACCACTAGGTTTTGTACAGTGTCCCTCTCAGGAGGAGCGGCAGCCTCAGCGCCCGCAGCCAGTCAGTTTCTCTTCACATTCGATAGCTCAGACGAGATGGACCAGTATGACAGGGACAGTGACACACCTGACAAGGCTGACACAAAGCTTTGCTACACTGGTGGCAAAAACGAGGATAGGGCGCTCTTTATCAGGCGTTTCGTTGAAATGGTGGCAAAGATGCAGCGGGCTCGTGAGGCCAGGGTACGCAGGTATATGAGGTCAGCGACTTTCCATGCGCTCCGCAAAAGCAAAAGGTGTGTACTGCCGCTGGAACCGTGGTTCCAAACAACTGGAACTGTGAGTCCACGGGTTTCTTTAAGTAACTTTATTTCACGCACGAGCACGGGCCTATTCCCAGCGTTTGGAACTATTTTGGAACCCCTTTGGAACTCCTTTGGAACCGTTTTTTAAATATCGTCCAAGCCTTTGGAACCACCGTTCCACCCGTGACTGACATATTGTTGTGTCTTTCGTTTCGAATATACAGGAACCGTTGACCGAGAGCGAAGAAGATGGTAAGCTCACCAGCGGTCGCTTCGTCGAAATATTCCACGGTGCCCAGAAGGGGCACAAGTCGCGGCCGCCAGCGGACACGGATTCCTTCACGAACATCTCAAAGTTTTGCATCGCGCGCGGTTTGTTAGACGTGGTGGGGGAGGGCCCAACGGGCGTGGCAAGTCTTAAGGGACTTGTCGTGCCCAAGGACTGCGTGGAGGTAACCCTCTACGCAATAAAGGACGAAGATAATAAAGACTACATCTTCCGCATGCTCTCCCACCATGCGGAGGGCATCAATGTCCACTACCCGGTCTTGGGTACATCACGATGTACCCAAGCCACTCTTTGTTCCGCACGCCATGGCGAGCTCGAAACATTTCAAGTGTCCACATGGCCGATATAGGTTGTCAATAACACACCAATCTTGGGTATGAACCATATGTTTGGCGGTATTCATGTCATAGACATGGGTTTTTGGGGGCGGTTGCCTAGGTGATTTTCCAGAAAAGACGAAATTCTCAAGTTCTAAATTCTTGGGTACATCGCTTGGGTACATCGATTTGTATGCATGGTTATGCACATGGAAATTGCATATTTGGTCGATGTTTCATTAGGGCATTAACATAGACCCTTCAAAGCACTTATTTTATCATGGGTCGGTCCCATACCTCACAAGTTATCATACTTCATCATCAAGACTTCTCATCATAAAACAGTGTCAGATTTTAGATTTCGCCTAAAAAATGCGCGCGGACATGTGTGATGACTCCCACCCATCGATCTATTGAACGAAGGCATATTTACATGTGCAATGCATGTTATCGCAAATACGATTGCCAAAGAATGAGCTGACAAATATTTTTGGTCATAATAATCAATATCACAGGTCACCTTCAACCGCTCGCGTCGACTCGTCCCCTTACCCGATAAGGTACCTCGTGCCGTGCGGCAAGTAAGCAGTTAAGCTTGGGGATCTAGGGTACGCCGAACATGACGAGAATAAATTAATTAAGATATTGTGGTGTAACAAACCTTAAAAAGTATTCCACTTTGTGAAGAATCCCCCCCCTAAGATATGCGAGACTGTGAAAAAGGCGAGTCGCAACAAACCGTGGTAAAAAAACAATTAGAAAAATGTTTTTGGGAGCCAAGTTGCGATTTGCATGGGTTTGAATGCACCTGACATGATATATATCCTACCAGGATGCTTGTGACGGCATATTCCCGTGTTCATGATGATGTTGGCTAGCTATATTGATGATTCGTAACGACAAACCGTTAAATTTATGCCCCCATACCGTCGATTTAGCTTGGGTACATCCCTATGTACCCAGACCCTCTTGGGTACATCCCCATGTACCACCGGGTAGTGGACATCAAACTTTTAAAAAAGAAAATGGGCAAGGAGGCAAAGATCAAGTGCGAGGACCTCGCCCACGACGAGTCCTCTATTGTCCCCGCCGTAAAAAACAAGCCCACTGTCTGGTTAGTCCCTACCCATTGTTTTACTATTTTCTTTTTACTTACGCGTATGTGTTGTTTTACGCAAAACACACCGTCCCAGGTTTGGACGGGCCGTTCCAAGCCCTTGGACTGACCGTTCCCGCCGTCTGTACTCCGCAGGATCCCCACAAAATATGTAAGAAACAACACGGTGCAAACCGATAAGAACGTCGACTTCGGCAAGAAAAGGAAAGCTGCTGCTCCTGAAGGAAGCAGCAAGCAGCAAAAGAAAGAGGAGGAAGAGAAAAAGGGTGAGGAGGTCGTCGACGAAAAGGAGGGTGATGAGAAAGATGATGACGAGGATGAGGATGATGAAAAAGGGGATGAGGATGGGGATGATGAGGAGGATGCGGCAGCATGACTGCTATTTTTGTCAGATTATAGAGCTTGTTAGAGCCCAGACCAAGCAATAGAGAACCTTTACGATTCTTTGTGTAAATATTTCAAACAGCAATACATATCAATCGCACCTTTGTACTGCATATGCATAATAGCAAGCTCGTGGACCAATGGTTCCAAGCCCTTGATACCTGTTTGTATGTATATAGAACAAAAACAGATTGGAACCATAGTTCCAAGCGGATGGACCTATACCGGTCCTTACGGTTGGAACCGTAGTTCCGGGTGGCTGGAACATTTTTGTAAATAACCACTATAAAAGGTCCCATTGAGTTCCAAGCCGACGTCCAAACGGTTCCTAATGCAGTCCAAACGGTTGGAACCCGTTTGGAATGTCGTCATTATATGGTCCAAGCCGCGTCCAGGCCGCCGGAACCCCTTTGGAATCATTAATCATAATATGTCCTACCGGGTTCCAAGCCGATGGTCCAAACGGGTCCTAACGCGTTCCAAGTTATGGCCAAGCCGCTGGAACCCGTTTGGATTGTCGTTATTATATGGTCCAAGCCGCGTCCAGGCCGCCGGAACCCCATTGGAATCATCAATCATAACAGGTCCTACGGGGTTCCAAGCCGACGGTCCAAACGGGTCCTAATGCGTTCCAAGCTGTTGCCGAGCCGCTGGAACCCGTTTGGAATGTCGTTATTATTTGGTCCAAGCCGCGTCCAGGCCGCCGGAACCCCATTGGAATCATCAATCATAACAGGTCCTACGGGGTTCCAAGCCGACGGTCCAAACGGGTCCTAATGCGTTCCAAGCTGTTGCCGAGCCGCTGGAACCCGTTTGGAATGTCGTTATTATTTGGTCCAAGCCGCGTCCAGGCCGCCGGAACCCCATTGGAATCATCAATCATAACAGGTCCTACGGGGTTCCAAGCCGACGGTCCAGACGGGTCCTAATGCGTTCCAAGCTGTTGCCGAGCCGCTGGAACCCGTTTGGAATGTCGTTATTATTTGGTCCAAGCCGCGTCCAGGCCGCCGGAACCCCATTGGAATCATCAATCATAACAGGTCCTACGGGGTTCCAAGCCGACGGTCCAGACGGGTCCTACGGTATTCCAAACCGACGGTCCAACGGCTTGGAAACCGATTGGAATTTTATGTAAATTCCAAGGGGGTTCCAAGGGCTTGGATAGCAAATGTCCAGGTCCAAGCCCTTGGACCGCGGCTTGGACGGGGCTTGGACCTGGACATTTGTTGTCCAAGCCCTTGGAATTCCCAGTGTTAACGCCAACGCCTCTCAAACACATACCTGTCCTACCGGGTCCTATGGGGTTCCAAGCCGACGGTCCAAGCCCTTGGAATAATCCTTAATTTGTAGGGGTGCTGGACGAGCTTCAGCCCCTGGGTGACACGACTGTGACCAAGGACGAGGCAGCGTGGCTCGACACGGAGCTCAATGCCACGTTTGGAGGACATCCCGACTTCAAGAAGGAGCACTGGGATGAAATGCGAGCTGTTCTTCGCAGATGCAAGAGCACTTTCGCCAACACTCCTCACGACCTGACAGGCTACAAGGGCAAGACAGAGCATAACACGTTCTCCATCCCGTTCATGGACGAGTCCAAGGCTGCTTACCAGAGACCGAGGAAGTACAGCCCGGGCGAGCAGGAGATCATTGACATCCACTGCAAGGAATTGCTGGAGTATGGCTTCATAGAGCCCGCAGCCAAGCATTGCAGGCATGCGAGCAACGTCGTTGTGGCTGGCAAGAAGGATCATGAGACTGGCCTGTGGACCCAGACGCGCTTCTGCGTGGATCTCAGGGGCGTCAACCGACACTCTCTCAAGGACAACACTCTGCCACATCGACCAGAGGAACTTTACCAGAAGGTTGCGAAGGCCAAGTTTAAGACTACGCTGGATGCCACCAAAGCCTTCCACCAGATTCCTATGGCCACGGAAGAGGACAGGAGCAAGACGGCGTTCTGGTGGAAAAACCAATTGTACCAATACACCTCGATGCCCTTTGGGGCTGCTGGAGCAACATCTGCGTTTGCAAGGATCATGGACTACGAGCTACGTCACCTGCAGCATTGCACGGTGGCATACGTCGATGACGTAGTGGTCTACACGGACTCCACGCCTGAGCAGCATCTGAAGGACGTCGAGGAGGTGTTACGCACGTTGGGAGACGCTGGCATAAGACTGCACGCAGGCAAGAGTACCTTCGGTGCAGCCACGGTGGACTTTCTGGGCTACCGCATTGGGCACAACTCCATTGGCGCGCAGGAAGCAAAGTGCAAGGCCATCCAGGAGCTTCCGAGGCCCCAGGACAAGACTGGGCTCCGTTCCATCTTGGGCATGATGAACTACTATAAGGGCTTGGTGGGTGAGCCAGGGGGGCCGAATTATTCTGAGATGGCCCGTCCTCTCAACGACCTGCTCAAGAAAGAGATTACCGATATCAAGGGAGCTTGGGGGAAGGAGCAAGACCAAGCGCTCCAGGACCTGAAGGACTCGCTCTGCTCTGGGAGATGTCTGAGGCCTATCGATTATGACAGGCCCCTCATATTGTACACTGACTGGAGTACCTATGGCATTGGCGCAGTGCTGGGCCAGAAGGATGACGATGGGAAGGAATACATCTGCATGGCAATCAGTCGTTCCTTGAGCAAGACGGAGAGGCAGTACGCTAGCTTCAAAGGTGAGATGCTTGCAGTGGTGTGGGCAGTGCGCACGCTGAGGCAGTACTTGCATGGCGTCCACTTCACGCTGGTGACTGACCACTCGCCACTCACCACCTTGATGGAGAAAGCTGACCTTCAGGGACAGCACCTACGGTGGGCAATCAGCCTGCAGGAGTTCGACTTCACGGTGCAATATCGCCCGGGAGCTAAGAACAGCAACGCCGACGTGCCATCTCGCTACCCACTACCGTCCACGACAGACGAGACTGGAGCAAGGCATGAGAGGGAAAAGGTGACTGCGCTTCACGCAGGCGTGGGGGAAGTTTACACGAAGGACTTCTGCGACAGCTTGTGCTTTATGCTGGCTGGAGACACTTCCCCAGGGGAAGAGGCGACGCCAGAGGTGCAGGTTGCCAACTACTGCAAGATGGCCGCCATGGAGCAGCTGGGCACGGGACCAGTGCATCGCTTATTCGATTTGCACCATCAGAGGAATTGGAGTGTAATCACGGGGACATGTTCGACACAGACCTACCCGAGCTGGTGGTCGACTCTGGGAGGCTAGCGAGAGCGGCTTGGAAGGCGCTGAGCTTGGTGAGACCCACACGAGGCACGCATGGCGAAGGAAGTCCCGCTGTGTACAGCAATGAGTACTTTGAAGGCGAACGCATCTTGAAGCCTGAGAAGGTGGACACCAGGGTGCTGGGCAGGCAGTTCTTCTCGCAAGCTCGAGAGGAAGGTGTGGTGTGCTATGAGCCATGTGGAGGCCTCTGTGCTGGCCTAGAGATGTTACTCCGTAATGGAATGAAAGTGGATCGATACTTGTATCAAGACATATCGTCGAGCAGTCAGACGGTGGCCAGAGCCAGGTGCGCGGCGTTACTGAGACGGTGTCCTGACCTTATCTCGCCCAGTGCGATAGAGTTTGGGGCCCTACCCCATAATCTGCATGACACGACGAGCGCCGATTTCATACGAGCAGGAGCTTTTCAAGGACGCCAGTGGGTCATGGTGTGCGGGTTTCCATGTCAGGATCTCTCCCCTGCTGGAACGCTCACAGGCTTGGATGGCAGGCACAGCAAACTATTTTATGAAGTGGTTCGGCTTCTGTCCACGCTGCAGCAGCTACAGCAGCAGAGGCCCCCAGGCTATGTCCTGGAGAACGTTCCCCCGTTGTCGCACAGACCCGGGACCAAGATCAGGGATGAAGTGTTCCCGTACATTGCCAGCGTCATTGGTCGGCTAGTGTCCTTTGATGCAGCACATCAAGCAGGCGCCTACGCACACCGACTGCGGGCGTACTGGAGTAACCTGTTCCAGACCCACCAGTTTCGCTCTGTGATGGGCAAGGTGGCGAGGCCAGAAGGGCGAGTTGTATCGTCAATCTTATGCAAGGGTTGGCAGCCCAGACCGGTGATAAGAACAGACCCGCGCGCCTCACTATGTGGTGAACGTGGTGGGAGAACCGCTGAGGGCTCTTCCCACCATCATGGCGACGCAAGGGTCGAGAGCATTCAGAAGAGCGAGAATGGGCACCGTGGTGCGCACTGCCGATGAGGACACCGAGGAAGAATCCCGAGAAGTGAACCTCGACGAGAAGGCGCGAGCCATGGGCTACAGCGCAACTGAACTACGCATGCCTGAACGACGTAGAATTGGCAAGCATTCTGGGCCTGGCCATGAATCGCAGGGCTATGGAACTGTTGATGTCGGTCGCAGAAGCAAGCAGGAAGGGACTTCCTCGCAGCGAGGAGTCCCCAGTGGCGGAGAATTCCCCAGGACAGCCTATCGCTGTAGACAACAACTGGGCAGACCACGCGAGGTCGGACCTTTAGCAGAGACAAGCTTTGCTGGCGGAATGGGTTGGAAATTCGAACGCATACACTCAGCAGGTGGCGAAGACTATGAGCCACCGCGACTGGGAAGAGAAGCTGCAGGTAATGTGCTCGCAAGGGCAGAAAGGTGCAGAGGGAATTGGGGCTCAGCGACAGAAGGCTGGAACCAAGAAGAAGAAGAAGAAGAAGAAGGAGGAGGAGGAGGAGTGGCAGCTCTACGCCATTGAGCAGTATCGCCAGAGGCACAAGAGCCACTTCGTGAAGGAGGGCGCAACCCCACCAGCACGCGCTAATGTGCCTGCTTGGAGTCCGCCTGGTAAAGATGAAGAGATGAGAGTTCCAAGGCTGGCATGTACCACCAGATTTGTGGACTTGATGGCCAGTGTCGCTGAACAGCAGGCTGACCGCGACAAGCATCGAGATGTGCACGACGATGCGTGGTGCCTCAGATGGCTGAAGTCCAATGGCAGCGTGAAATTGCCGGAGGATGAAGCCCGTCGAGTGAAGAGGCGCGCAGCACGGCACCGATGGGATGAGGCCACATATGAGATTTACATGATCACTCTGTCGGGCAAGGAGGTGAGAATACCCAAGCCTGCTGACCGTCTTGCATTGGTCAAGGAGTACCACTCCAGCGAGAACTGGCCATTGGGGAATAAGGCGCGCGCAGCATCTTTTGTGGCAGCGCCATTGGTGGGCCGACCTGAAGAAGGACGTGGAGGCAGTGGTCACTCAGTGCGAGACCTGCCAGCGCGTGAAGACTCATTATGCGAGGGAGGAGGCGTGTTTGTCCCCCCTTGAGATCGTGTCGTTCATGTATCGTTGGTCACTGGACTTGGCATGGCCTTCGAGGAGGGTAACCAAGGCTGGTAACAGCAGGGTGATCATCATGACCGAGCACTACACCAGATTCATAGTTTGTGTGCCTATCCGCAACAAGGAGGCGAGCACCATTGCAGCAGCATTTCGCAGTCATGTGCTAGCCGTGTTTGGTGCACCAGCAGAGTGCTTGGTGGATGGAGGCAAAGAGTTCGAGGGTGAGTTCGAGCAGCTATGCAGAGACTGTCTGATAGACAGGAGGGTCACCTCGCCAGACTCGCCAGAAGGCAACGGTCTTACCGAGCGAGTGGTGCGCACAATGAAGTTTTGCTTCAAGAAGATCGCCTTGGAGAAGGGCCTCGATTACGAGTGGGATGAACAACTCTGGCCACTCGTGCTGAGTTACAATGCAGCACGCCAAGAGTCCACAGGAGTGGCACCGTTTACCTTGCTGTTTGCCCAAGAGGCAGTGGTGCCGCCAGATCTAAAGCAGGCGCCCAGCATGGATTTTAGTCCAGAGGTCAATGATGACAAGGACGCCCGAGTGAAGGACCTCCTCCTGAGAGCACAGGTAGTGAGGCGGTTGATGGTGCATGCTGGCTGCAGCTTGGAAATTGCGCAGCATCGTGACACTTTACATTATGAAGGGAGAAGGGGTGGGGGCTATGAGCCTAAGCCACACCAGTTTAAAGTGGGGGACTTCGTTTACATCAGACAAAAGCCTCGCAGCGGCATGGAAGTCGCAACCAAGTCCGCCATTCTGAAGCTGGTCAAGATACAGCGAGATGGTGTTGTGGTGCTTGAGGACGCCACCAAGTTAAGAGAGAAGAGCACTGTTCAGAGCATTGCGCCGTGTCACCTGCAGGTGAAGGACCAGTATGACTGTAGTGCAGCCGTGCCCAGTAGGCATCTTGCATGTGAAGTGTGCAGGAAGTCTGATGGAGAGGCAGAGATGTTGTTGTGCGACACGTGCAACAAGGGGTACCATTTGTGGTGTCTTACCCCAGCACTGGATGAAGTACCAGAAGGCGAGTGGCTATGTCCTAGGTGCTCAGGCACGAGGATGCAAGCTGCTAGCGCTGAGGTGCAGACCCAGGAAACCAAGAGCTCTTGTGTCCTGGAGGACAGATTGGGGATGAAGGAGCAGCAATTGAATGAGAAGCTGTCCTCAGACATGCGCCTGCTGCCAGCAGACGTGGGTCCCCGTCGTGTGGTGAAGGGAGATAGGTTTCAGCCATGGCACGCTATCTCGTCAAGGGAGATGATGCTGGAAGAAAAGGACTTGTTCCTCCACATGCCAGATCAGGTTGATTGGGGCAGACAGGACAAGCTCTCAGAGGCTGTGCAGATCTTCATGCCTGGGCACTGGAATGAGGGACATCGCACCGTGCTGAGCAAGAAGTATCGGGAGCAGAAAGCAATGGCAAGGCAACTGAGGGATGCACCTCTGGTGCCTGCTTTGGCTGAAGAAGAGGTTGAAAAACGAGGAGAATTGAGACATATGACCAGGGCTCAGGTGCGCGAAGCCAGTGCACTGCAGTGGGGGCTTGAGCTGGTTATCACAGTGCCTTCCGAGGTGAGGCGCTTGGCGACGGAGGTGGACTGGAAGTCCATCGATGGCGTGTGGGACCCATGGGCAGGTACTGGGGTCATCAGTGCAGTGATGGTGGAGCAATGGCCACAGTTGAGATTTATGAATAATGATTGGAACTCTCAGCTGGGTTGGTCTGAGGCGCATGATGCACTTCAGCCAGGTAACTATCGCATATGGAAGGAGAAGTATGGCGTCTGTGATGCCGTGGTGACCTCTCCCTGGTTTGCAGCATTGGATATCGCATTTCCATTGGCAGTTATGGCCAGCCGTGTGGTAGCATGCGTACATGTTCCCTCTTACTATTTGACAGATATGACCGAGAGCAGAGCCGCTTACTTCAGACGGTTGAGTCAGTCTGGACGCCTGCATGTGATTGGGCATCTGGAACATGGACCCATTGGCCGCAGGTGTATGTGGGTCTTGGTGTTCAAGAACCCGCTGGTCAGAGCCAGAATGCTGCAGGGTGGAGAAGGAGAAGGCATTGGTATGTTCACTTTCAGTTTGGGCAAGTTCATGGCAGATGGTGATACGACCCAGTATGCTGAACAAGCCCATATTTGAGTCTGTGCTACTGCAGGCAGCAGCTACAGATGGGGGATGTTGGAAATCTGGGCTTGCATATAAGAGCTTAGCATTCGATCTCAGAATATCAGAATTTCAAAAAATTTGTAGCTCCACGATCTTGTGCTGTGTTAAGTTTGCCTGGATAATTACCGACCGACAAGTGAATGTTAAAGACGAGTTTATGTTTATCCGCGAGTGTTGAGGTTGCTTGGGTCCGGCAGTATTCGTCCCATCATGTGCACGCGTTTGCGACAACCCTGCGGCCGATGCGTTTGAGGCCAATTCCCGCCCTTCGGGAGTGGGGAGGCCGCGAAGCGATGCTTCCATCCCACGTGACGATCACGGCCGTGAAATTTACCGTCGGTCCGACGGTTCCGCTCGTCGCGCCACTTGGACGGTGGAAACTTCACACCACCGCCCTCATGCCGACGGGGAAATTCTCTCCGTGGCGGCGGTGTGTCGCGTGCGGAATCGCGCTCGTCATGACGTAGGGAGGCAAGTAGGGCAGTGGCCTCACCAATTATACGAGCAAACTCCCCGAGGAAGTCCGAGATGTCACTCTGCCCGTCATCTGCGTAAGACAATCCGAGAGGCGCGTGCGTCTGGATAGGCGCGGGTGTCTTTGGGCGAGTGGGAGGGCCATCAGGGTTTGCACACCACCACACCTCGAGAACGTGAGTGTAAATCTCCTCGATGCTTACCTTCGCCAACTCAGTGTCCAGGCGAAGCGGAGTGACTACCTCCTTGTAAAATTCGGTGTCCAGTGCCGCCAGGAGCTGCCTCTTGGCCGCTTCGTCGTCCAGAGCGCCGGCTCCGCTAGCCGCAATCGCCTTTAGGCACTCATCAAATTGGGCCACCAAGGGCTCTGGATCAACAGAGGACCCAAAAGAAATGCTCAAGAGCTCCTCGTGATGGCGGAGCGGTCGATGCCCAGGCGGCAGCAGCCGCTTGGTGATCTCAAGGAGGGCACGCTTACCGTCGCGCGGAGAAATCCGAGCCGAAGCGTCAACCCACCTTCGAGCTGGAGAGTGGGGCGTTGTCAAAGAGACCAACGCACGAAGTAAAATGTCGTTGTAGATCGGGTGAACCTCTTTGGTGACGTCCACGAGGTCAAAGATGTCCTCGTTGGTGGTGTCCTTGTTGACAAAAGATGCCTCCAAGGCAGTCACCAAGGAGTCCCAAAGAAGCTGACGATGAGGTTCACTTCCGGAAAATGAAGACGCCTTAGTACCTAAGGTGTCTTTCGCAACACGCTTAACAACGTCAGTGTCCCAAGATGATTGCAACACGGCATTTCCACGTGTCTTGTCAGCAGCAGCGAGTGCAACATGCGCTGACTGCGGAGTGCTCTTATATCGAGCACCCACGTTCCTAGCAAAAATAGAGTCTAGGCGCATTCTAGCGCCCACGGCCGGTGTACTAACCGAGGATGAAGTCATCAGAATAAATTCCTATAGGAGGGGGGGTTGGGGAAAAGGCGAGGCGCAAATCGTAAGGTGGCGAGCGAGGGTAATGCAGTTGCGGAGTAAGGACAAGATGGGGTCGAACGAAATCAACGAAGTCGAATACGCGACGGCCAAGGAGATGTCGACAGGGGTGATCAAGCCAAGTCAAAAACAAAATCCAACGCGGACACTCGAAGAAGTTGCCGAAAGTCCCAATCCGAAATCTCACCGCAACTTAGCGCAAACCGCACGCTCTAAAGTTGCCAATTCAACACCTCGCGAGGCCCCAACGCCCCGCCAAGCGGAAAAGCTTAGCCAATCATGGCAAAGTCAGCAGTGAGAAAAGCGGGGCAATACCCCATAACCTGTGAGATATATTATACTGTAATATATCGGGTGGTCACTGAATGGTTTTCATACAAGTGTAAACTGATTATAA
Organism: Cymbomonas tetramitiformis; assembly: GCA_001247695.2. NCBI lineage: Eukaryota > Viridiplantae > Chlorophyta > Pyramimonadophyceae > Pyramimonadales > Pyramimonadaceae > Cymbomonas > Cymbomonas tetramitiformis. The sequence continues at coordinate 11,924 of LGRX02000302.1, forward strand.
GAGATAATTGAATATAAGCGTATCTGTGACCTAGGTTTCTGCCACCAAGTACTGTACGAGTACTGGTACAGTTAAACGGAGTCATGCACATAATGACCTACGGTGCACTGAATCCAGCAGTTTGCGACGTCGGTAGCTCATGATGATGATGAGTGTGCTTAACATATTTCATATATGGCACTCGGAAGTAATATTTGTACAAGTAGCAATATTTCATGAAATATCGGAAATAATGTCTTATCCCTCTTTGCCATCTTTGCATTTATCAAAATGTTGTGAATAATGCCTCCTCATCGCATATATGACCCTAATTCCACGGCATTTGTTTACTTCATAACACCGCAAGGATTGCATATATATGACCGCAAATTTTCATTCCACCGCATTATTTGTTTAGTGTTACTTTATTTCATATCACCGCAAGGATTGCATATGACTGACCGGAACAGTGAAATATATATATGTAATTGACGGAGTCGGGTGGATATATATATCTCACAGAAACCTAGAGCAAGCCGTCAGGCAGGTGCCTCGGGTTTCACAGTGCGAAGATGATTGAATAATATACGGAGAGTGTTTTATTCCCTGAACTGAGCAGGACCGTGCCAGGCAAGACGGCACCGCGGGTCGAGGGGTGACACAGGCGGACAGGACTGCCACCCCCTTACAGTGGGGGGGGCTAAAGTCACTGTCCCCATGACACCACCTCACCCCGAAGAGGTGAGGTGCCAAGGCAGTACCCAACCCTAAACCCTAGAGATACAAATGTTATAAGTCCAGGGGACTTCAAAGTCCAGCTAACTAGAATGCCAAGCAGCTGACCCACAACAGTGGCTCTACGTAGGATTGAAGGGCAGGGGTCCCGATGCTCTAAGGGTTCTCTGCCGATGCACCGGACGGTGTCACGTCGGTGATCGACACCGTTGCAGATGTGCCGCCGGAGAAAGACGGAAGCCACACAGGAGATGAGCGGAATGCCGGCCAGTCCTCCTCGCCGTCGTCATCGTGGACGGCATGGAAAGCCGGTGGCGCCGCGTCAGGCACCTCCTCGTCGGATTGCTCATCGCAGAGGTCCACGCCCGAGAATCGGACGGTCATGGCAGCCGCACCCGGCTGAGCGGAGTCGTCGAGTGGCGGGGGCTCCAATGCTTGCAAAGAGTTGACACGGGGTGTCGGCGGTGGCGCAGGCGGCCACGCCGACATCGGAGGAGGAGGGGCCGCCGTGGGGGCGGTCGCCGGCGCACGCCCCGGAGCGAAGGATGCCGAACAAGAGTAGGGGCACACGCCCTCGGCGTCAAGGTGGCCCGTGGTCACCGCCCACAGGCGGAAGCAGGTGACACAGACGAGCCCGGTGCCACCCTTCCCACTGCAGGTAGCGGGCATTTCGCACGGGTTTCCACTCACCGACGGGGGGCGCCAACTTCTTCCAGCCGAGAGCATGCATGGAGCCGACGGCGGGCTTGCCACCGCCACCACTGCCGCCACCGCCCCTGCCACCACCGCCGCCAGCACCACCGCGCCCAGCACCACCAGATGTCGGAGGGGAAGGCGCGGAGAGGCGGGCCAAGCGGCGAATTCGTCACGGAAGACCTTGGCGATGCGCAAGGTGAGGGCGGCGAAGGTGAAGGGGACGTTGGCCCCAAGGTCGCGCAACACCACCAAGTAAAGTGGCGCGACGTGGGGGGAGACGGCCGCAGAAGCACGAAGGACGCTGTAGAGGTCCGAGACCATGTCGGCGTCGCTGTACTGCGGGTGCACCTTCTTGTGCTTGTCGGCCAACGTGCGGAAGGCCGAAAGCTGCGGGGCGGGGTCGACGGTTTCGTCGAGAATGACCGCCCTGAGGCGGACCCAGAAGCGATGCGCGTCGGGATCCCCGATGCCCTCCACGTGGAAACGAAGGCGCTGCAATGCGCAGCGGCCATCGCGGGGATGGAACTCCACGGACTCCTCATACAGGGTGAGGGCAGTGGAGCGGAGGACCGTGGGGAGGACGGCGTACACGAGCTCGTTGAGGATGATGTGGTAGTCCGTGTACTCGTTGTCCAGATCCAGAAGCTTGGCGACGTCGTCACGGGAAATAGGCCCGAAAACATGGTTCATGTTGGCGAGCAAGACCGCGAAGTCCGACTCAGCTTCGGGTCCATCAAGAGTAAGGCCAACGGAGCTCTTGAAGCCGTGGGTCCGAAGGAGCTTGGCCAACTCCTCGCCGTAGGAGAAGGCGTAGTCGAGCTTGTCCGCGAACTCCGTACGCTGGGAGGGCTTCACAGGCGTGGAGACCCAAACCGTAGGGTCAGCGTGGAATTCAGCAGAGGTGGCCGCCCGAGAGACTGGGGTCGGCTTGGCGGTCAACTGCGACATGCGCACAATCGAGTCCCCAGAGCCGCCACGGTCGGGGCTAGCCGATGAATTAGGGCTGGCGGAGGAATGCCCTCCAGGAGATTCCCTTGCAGCACGAAGGCGGCTGCCGAGGGAGATGCGGTCCGCGCTCATGTCTGGAAGAACGTAGCGTGGAATGACATTCGGTTGGTAGTGCGAATGCCGCACGAAATCCGGGAGCTGGTTCCGCTCGAGGAAAAGGACCGGTGCCGTAAAAAACACGCGGCTGGTGGTGAAGGAGCCGGCAATGCGCACAGCAAGATGCAAGCAGCTTGTTTCGCTGCAAGCGGCCGCTGGTTCCGCGGGATCTTTGAGCAGCGAAAATCGAAACACCCACTAAGTGGTGAACCGATAACCTGACCGGAACAGTGATATATATATATATGTAATTGACGGAGTCGGGTGGATATATATATCTCACAGAAACCTAGAGCAAGCTGTCAGGCAGGTGCCTCGGGTTTCACAGTGCGAAGATGATTGAATAATATACGGAGAGTGTTTTATTCCCTGAACTGAGCAGGACCGTGCCAGGCAAGACGGCACCGCGGGTCGAGGGGTGACACAGGCGGACAGGACTGCCACCCCCTTACAGTGGGGGGGCTAAAGTCACTCATGAATGACCGCTGCTGAAATCTGTATAGGCAGCCCTGACCGGGAGTCCCGGTGCAGGCCCCTATGACAGATTCCTAGGTAGCCAACACTGGACCTGTGACTGATCCGTAAGCCCGTGCTGTGACACACCGAGTGTCACAGGTAGCTAGACTCGAGACCGTTCCGACTCCGTGACCGTTCCGGGTATATCTAGCTTAGGGTTTATTTCTTAGGGGTTTATCTATATTGGTTCACTGACTGTCTGATATCTTGAACCGGGATATTCCAGTAGGTCGTGGACCCATTCCACGCTACATTCCACAGCTAGTTTGGCCATGATTGGCTAAAGCAGCCGCTTGGAGAGGTGGTGCGCGACGGCGCGTTTGGGGACTCACGGGAATTTTGAGATGAGCTGTTTGCGGTGAGCGTCTTTGAGCCGCAGCTATGGGGGTGCGACCTGGACCGGGCCTAGTCGACGCAATGTTCATTTACGGTATTACGCTTGCCCTGATCCCGCTTGCTGCCGATTTTTGGGCTGGTGGCTCGAGCACCTTCGACCTTGACGACGTCTTCCAGTGCCCCTCGCTTGCATGGCTCTACCGCTCCTTCCGTGACTGTGACGTCGCATCTTCCCAACATTACCCGAGCGCGCCCCGGCGTACCACCTCCCATCAGGCTTTCAGAATTATGGGTGTATCCACTAGAGCAAAACGGTCCCTCACGAGGGACTCCGACATCGACGCCTCGCTGAGGCTCACTGACGCGGTTCGCAACACGCCGACGGCTAGATCACCGGCTATTGCGAGCCCCGACCCTACTTCCAACACCGACGCCGACGTTGCGACGAGGAAGTACAGTAATCACTCACCGTTAAGGAAACTCGACGTTAAGGAAACAGCCAGCGTTTTTCCAAACTCCGTCATATTTAATACATCACCCCCATATTTAAAAACTCTATGTAAAAATACGCTGGCGTGAATTTCCTGTTTTCTTAAAGGTGAGTGATTACTGTATCTGCAGGAGCAGTCCAGGCTTGTGGACGAGGTCTACAAGGGGCGGCTCCATCGGACATGGGCCAAGGGTATCCGCGAGGATATCCTTGGCGACAAGAAGCATTATTTCAGCGGCACTTCTGACGCGGGTCTCCTCTCCGATGTGGTGGTTCAGCTACGTACGGAGTTTGAGTCCGCTGGGCTGGACCTGGTCTCGTTCGACCTTGACGACCCCCAGGCTTTGGTGGTGGGCAAGGTGAACGCCCTGCTGTACGACGTGCTTGGACTTATCATCGAGAAGCACAGCAACGCCCACGTCTGGCTTACGGGTACGGACGCGTCTGCCGACCGAGATGGACGGCGTGCGCTGGTGGACATCGTGAAGCGCAGCGTACCAGTGGCGTTGCGGGAGTCCTTCCAGCAGGAGCATGCCGCGCTTGGTTATCCCGCAAACGTTGACCCGCAGCCGATTTTGGCTCGGGAACAACGTTTGGTGCGGGATAACAAGGCCGCCGACTGGACCCCAACCGAGGCCACCAGAAAGCTCAGCCTCTACAGCCGGCTTGACCCGGTATTCTACGCCGCGGTCAAGGTGCGTTACCCCATGGTGGCAGATCTCGCGGCGGTTTCACTCGGTGCTCTGCGCTCTCTGGTTGTAGAGATTTATCAGGCATGGGCGCAGACGGACGTAGGGAAGGCCGTTCTGGCCAAGCCCGCAGGTGGTGGCGCGTCGGCTCTGCTCACCAGCAGCGAGCACCAGGTACTTCTGGACAAGATCAAGGAGTTGACCGAGCTGGTACAGCGGCAGTGCGGGGCGGCTCCGCCGGTGGTGCAGCAGCAGCGGGATCCGCCGCAGCGGCAGCACGGGCAGCGCCGGCAGCAGCAGCGCGGGCAGTCACCGCGGGGCTTCCGCATGGGGGTCCGATCCCCACCGGCGGTGGGCTACGATCGTGACGAGCAGCGGGCTAAGCCGCTGTGTACCCGCTGCAAGAAGACTGGTAAGGACCTTTATCATTTCTACCGCGACTGCCCGCTTGGCGGTCGCCAACATTCCCCCACCTCGGCCGCGGCTTTCTGTATCCCCATCGACGACGAGGATGCGGAGGGCGTGCATGCCCTCGCCATGTGTGCTGTCTTTCAGGAGGCGGCGGATGATGGAGCTGAGGCCTTTGCCCGCGCGGCGACGGTGTACGGTCCGCCGGCGGTGCTGTGCGGGGGCGTTGTGGGAGGCATCGACGTGTCGGCCTACGGCTTCTCCGTTGACGCGGTGACACCGGTGGCGGAGACGTCCGGTGACGACATCCTGCAGCGGCTGGACGACCTCGCGGCGGAGGTCAACGCGGCGGTAGAGCCTAAGGTGCATTACACTCACGCCTCTTTCCCGCCGCCTGGGGGCATTGCGACGCAGGCTTCGGCTCTGGTGTGTGACACTGCAAGCGCAGGTATCACACCAGAGGAGCAGGTTCCGGCAGGTGGTGCGGCGGCACCGGCATCCGCCGTGCCGGCCCCTGCTATGCCTGTCTTGGAGAATGAGCAAGAGCTTCTGGAGCTCTACGGCTACGGCCCGCCCGTGTCCCTTCAATCGACGCGGGTGACCACCACGGAGAAGTCCGGCGGTGAATTCGCGGGGGTTGTGGACACTGCCAACCACTCCGCGGTTGCGCCGGTTGACTTGACCGGCTACGACACCGACGACTACGAGGATTTTACAGACGGCAGCTTCGCCGTCAAGCCGCGGGCTTCGGCCATCTCGGCCAATCATGCGTCAGAGCCCGCAGCCCACGTGCCTGAGTCTGGTGGTGCTTCCCGCACCTACGGATGTGGCAAGCCGCCATGGGGCTTCCCCGCACACGCGGGCCCGTGGGGGTTTCCTTACTTTGTCTCTCTCTTTCTTTTGATCTCGATCATGGGAGGGGGAGCTGCCGCCTACACGGCGGCCAATGACATCGACTCTGTACAGGTATCGGGTCGGGCTGCACCGCAGCCTGTGCTGTGCAGGGGAGACTTATGCATCTACCCCGGTATATCCGAGCTGGACCCCGTCACTCTGGATGCAGTACTGCACTCCCTGGGTGCTGCGCCGGTGGTTCACCGGCCGCCTGACCCACTGGAGAGCAGTGCTGCAAGCTACTACCGTGGACATTGTGGTGACGGTGCTCCTCTGGACTTTGACCCCGAGTAGCTTTACTGCTGGCTCTGGCAGTACACCACTCTGGTGGTGTGCTGAGATGTGCTTTGACCTCAACATGGTCTTCAATTTGGTTTATGCTTTACTTTGACATCTACAATCTTCAATCTGGTTTGTTGCCACAGTGCTTTTCGGTAGTTTAGCAGGACCTGAGTGCCTGTATGTTTCTGCTCTTGTGCCGGCTAGAGGGTTTCAATTTGTGTATCAGAATAGCACAGTTGAATTAGCAGTTAGGTTTGTCACCCTAGCTCCTACCCTAACTTATCTTACCTTCTCTGACTTACCTGTCAGTCACCACCCACAGTGCTGGGGTGGTGTGCTGAAATCTGTATAGGCAGCCCTGACCGGGAGTCCCGGTGCAGGCCCCTATGACAGATTCCTAGGTAGCCAACACTGGACCTGTGACTGATCCGTAAGCCCGTGCTGTGACACACCGAGTGTCACAGGTAGCTAGACTCGAGACCGTTCCGACTCCGTGACCGTTCCGGGTATATCTAGCTTAGGGTTTATTTCTTAGGAGTTTATCTATATTGGTTCACTGACTGTCTGATATCTTGAACCGGGATATTCCAGTAACCGCAATTTCTCATCCCACGGCATTATTTGTTTATTTCATATCACCGCAAGGATTGCATATGACCGCAATTTTTCATTCCACGGCACTATTATTTGTTTATTTCATATCACCGCAATTTCCGATTTCACGGCATTATCGTTTGTTTATTTCATATCACCGCGATGATTGCCGCATATATGACCTGTTGACCTCAATTTCTCATTCCACGGCATGCGGAGTGAGTCTCAACGTTTCAGCAACTCGTCTCCGCGGCTCGGCGCGCGAAAATCCCGATTTTCAGTGCTTGATCGCGATCTGATCGCGATCTGGTCGCGATCATGATCGTATAACCGAAATTTCAGTTTTTTGGTCAAGCTGATCGTATGTTTGACTTATACGATCTGATCGCGAACAAGGTGATCGTATCGCAAAATTCCGCGATCGCCGAACCCTGATTTTAAAGCTCTGGCGAAAACAAAAGAGTAGCAGTCGAGTGGGGACAAGAGTTATAAAAGTTAGAGTAGGTCACGATCTCAACCGTTGAGTCAACTCAAGGTCAACCGTTGAGTCAAGGCTCGAGCGAAGGGGAAGGCCGGAGCCAAGGGGTATAAAACTCCTTGGTTGGGTGAAGTTTGGGTGCCCTGGTTTATACCCCTAGGTTCTACCGGAACCGTCTTTGGACTTTCGGTGTTTAATACTGTTTGTGTTTGGTTACCGTTGCGCCCTACCGTTGCGTTGCCGTTGGTGGTTTTATCTTTAATGTTCGATTTGGAAGTAAAAATGATGATCTGGATTCCGGATGCGATCACCCGAAACGCCGACGCGAGACCCGACCGATCTTGGATCTATCAACGATTACGATACCTTTACCTATATTCGTATTGTTTGCATGAGCATCCAGATCCAGCGAAGAGCGAACCACATATCCATAATTCCATATCCGTTATCGCCTCTGGGGTGAACACTGAACGGGCGATATAAACGATATCGCGAAATCTTGCGGTCACAGTCGTGCGATCGTGACCCTTAGCCGCAGTCGAACCGTCAGATGATATGACAGGAAATTTTAGGATTGTCATTGTAAACGATCTTCAACTGAAATCGTTTTACCGTTATGAATTGAATAAGAATATAATAGGAGTCATGATACAGCAACAAGATTCGATTGGAGGACTACAGTCGACTGCAGTCGTTGCCAATCATTACCCGATGCCGGATGCGATGCCCATAGTGATAGTCGGATAGTGATACAGTAGTCGATCGGATAGTGCGATGGCCGTTTGCCGTGTGAGGTGATGACATGACATTGACATGACATGACATGACATGACATGACATGACATGACATGACATGACATGACATGACATGACATGACATGACATGACATGACATGACATGACATGACACTCGGGCGAGACCTCGCCTCGCCTCGCCTCGCCTCGCCTCGCCTCGGCTGCTCGCTGATGCTGATGACGACTGCGACTGCGACCGGGACTGCGACCAGACGAGAGAGACTGACGTGAGACTGCGACTGACGTGAGACGCACTACCGACTTGTCCGTTGTATCATGTATCATGGTTCAAGTCTCTCACTGATGACTGTTGTGAGGTGATCATGAAGATGATTCCAATGGGATGATGATGTTCAACCTCTTGTCCAGAACTCCTAGTCGGAACGGACCGTCAAAATCATCATTTGCGCAGGAGCTACAAGGTAGAACGTTTCTTGTGTGGACTTTTTGAACTTCGAAGACTGAAAGTAAATTGTGCAGGAGCGATCCCGTACTCATTTCACCTTAGAAGAACTTGCTACGTGAGAGTTGTCGCGTTGGAAGCGCGAAAGCTCGTGCCCAGCTTCCTCAACACAGGCAATCCTCTGACACTATCAATCCGTGGCGTGACGTTGTTGTGCGTCGTAGAATAGAGAAGATATACAAGAAGCGGAGAATTAGGATACTTTTTGCTAATATTGTGAAGATATCGCGAAGGAAACTGCAGGCTCCCAAATCCTCGAACCACCAAGTGAAGACTCGGTGCTTTTAAGAACATCAAAATGGACATCCCGAGCACCTCGCCTCGTCCTTCCGGTGAGCACTGGTCACACGCTACTGGACCGCGATAACAAAATATGTGCGTATGTAGAGGTTAGGAACTACAAGTTTACGTCGCACAGCTTAAACATATATATATATATGTGTGTGCGTGTGTGCTTTTGGAACGCGCGCAGGTTCTCGTCGAGTGATGGCTGAGAAGAGTGAGAGAGGCCAAAAGCGTACAAGGGATTCCGAGAACAACTTCTATCAGAAGCTTATGCGTCGCGAAACGTGCACGAAAGCAAACATCGGGTTTTCAAGGTAGCCTCGCCCCCTCGCCACTGTGCGATTCGATTTCATGCGTGCATCGCGGCATATGGACTGACGCACGGAGCCGGAATCCCTGATCTCAGGAATAATGCGCAAGCGAAGTTCCGTAACTTGAAACTCCAGGTATGAACTCATCAAGGAATGAACTTGATTTCCTGTGAGTAAGGAACAAGAGCATGTGACTTATATTGTATTTATGGTTTATGCAGTATGAGTACGACACCCATGACCCAAACGGTCACAAGTTTTTGAAGCTTCCGTTCCTGAAGAAGCGCTCGAGAATAGTCGAGATAGTTGCTGCGCGAGATGTAGTATTCGCACTTGCGCACTCTGGCGTTTGTGCCGCGTTCAACAGAGGTGAGAGTCCTCTTCAATATGTATGTGTTTCTTAGCCGTCTTGCACCTAAGTGTACGCGTGCTGATTCTTCGAAGCTTTGTGATATGTTTGCTACGATTTCTGCAGAGACAAATGAGCGTCTGTGCTTCCTTAACATTTCCGCTGACGAAGTCATCCGTAGCTTGTTCTACAACAAGAACAACCAGTCCTTAATCACAGTCTCTGTGTACGCTAGCGATAGCTTCAGCTCACTCAAGTGCCGGACGACGCCGATCGAGTATATCAGGTAATATCCGGCGCGTTACTTGCCTGTTTTCCTACCTTTATGGAGGGATAGATCCGTCGACTTCATATGAAGATTGCTTGATAGCTGCATACATATAGGCTACTTTGGTATGGTACTCAAGATTCTTCACCATATCTCACCAGGCGGGGCAAACCTGATGAAGGAATTCCATTGTTCGAAACCGAGTCCTTGAAGTGGCCCGGTTTTGTTGAGTTCGACGACGTGAACGGAAAGGTCCTTACCTATTCTGCGCAAGACAGGTGCCGCCATGACTCTCTTCGCGACACTAGTTGAGTATTTTAGCCTCTGACGACACTCGGATCCTCAGTAGCTTATGCGGACGGTTGCAGGGTTTATAAAGTGTTCGGCCTGAAAAACTACACCTTGCTATACTCCATATCTGATCATAATGTGCAGGTCAGTCGCACCTTACTGCTGATATTCCGTTGGTGGCTTAGGGAGTTGGATTCCTCGTCTGTATTTTCAACCTTTATTGTCTTTGACTGCAGGAAATTAAAATAAGTCCAGGAATCATGCTTCTGATTTTTGAGCACGAGCCAGGAAACGTGCCATTGAAGATTTTGTCGATGTGAGTTTCTTCTATTTCTGCACTTGTCCAGCATTCCGCTTTAGTTTGTATGGACTAGCATCTGTGAACTGTCATGTAGCACGCTGTTTCATGTGACCACGTCACGACGAGCTAATGCAGCTTGTTGCAAATTCAGAGAGACTGGAGAAGTGCTCAAAGAATTCAAGCACAAGTTGCATCGGAAAAAGAAAGTTGACTTCATCGAGCAATTCAACGAAAAGCTTTTGGTCAAACAAGGTAAGCCGTTGCGTGTCATTACGAAAGAGCTACCCCACTCTTACCCTCGGCGTGGTGCAGTTATCCCCTCTGCTGCCTCCATCTTGCACTTTGGTGTCATTCCTGTTGACATCATTGAGATTAAGTGCACCCTGAAAAGATGCTTTTGAAGGTTCTGACTGATATAGCATTTGCAGAGAACGAGAACCTGGAAATAGTTGATGTTAGAAATGGCAAGCTCACGGAGGTGAGCCAGACGGATTTCATGACACCGTCTGCTTTCATCTTCCTGTACGAGAATCAGCTATTTCTAACGTTCCGAGAACGAACTGTGGCGGTGTGGAATTTTCGGGGGGAACTCGTCACTAGGTGCGTCCGAGCAGGCCAAAGCTCAAGTTATGCCCTTGCTACAGCCCCGCTTGTGCCGAATGTTGCCTGGTTCTTTTGTGATTCTATCTGCGAAGACTATCTTGTAGGAGGAAGTGTTCTGAGTGTACTAAGGACATGTTTTTTATATGTTGCCTCTACTATCTACTATCCATAGTTTAACATCTTATCAAAATAATTCAAGACTTTCTCTCGGGGCGGTATTTGATGAGTTGCGACAACTCACGATTTTGATGTTGTGCGATGGGCTCAGCTTTGAGGACCATCTTTTGTGGTCACCGGAGTGTAATACAAACAACATCTACATCACAAGCGAGCAAGACTTGATAATATCCTATTGCAAGCCCCCAAGTGGGCAAAGAAGAGAAGTGGCCCCGTACCATGAGCCGCCTCCTCTTGGAACGATTAATGTGTCGCACATTCTGACGTAAGTCGAGCACCTCTGATCCTTGTGTGTGCGCAACAGCTGTCTGATTTATTTGTAGCAGGGTTGACCTGCATAGACGGTCCATCTTCTCATCAGGCATAATGTAGTCTTTTTGCCACCACACTACAGTCTTGTGCAGGAAGGCGCCTGACTTCTGGGACCCGCTTGAGGGAAGTTGCCTTTTTAGTGAGAGACTGGTGCAAAATACGCATTGATTTGAACTTTCAACTCTCCATACCTGAACACTGAGACTGTGTGTCTATGTTGCTGCAGTGGGAAATGCCTTGCTAAAATTCGTGCTGACAAAACGATAGAACAAATTGAGGAAGAGGGGGGCAACGTGGAGGAGAGCCTGAAAATCCAGCAGGCACTTGCAGACGTCACCGCCCTCTTCTACGATGAGGATAGAAATGAAATTTTCACTGGAAATAGGCAGGGCCTCGTACATGTGTGGTCTAACTAAATGCGACAAACTCACCCTTGTTGTAGACGCTTGTTTTTGCTTCATCCAATGCATTGACGGAGATAAGGACTTTCCCTTTTGAAACTTTGAACAACAAGATCCCTAAGGTGTAATTTGCCCGAGACCTCCGTCTTCAATACATGTCAGATGTGCCAAAAAAAGCATTGTAAGTTCCTTAACATGAGTACACATCATATATCAAAATGTCATTCCATGATATCCTTCGTTGATAGTGGCAGTATTCTTGAAGCACTATAGTACAACCGCCTCCTGTCCTGCATCACTGTGAACATTTTCTGGCACATTAGGAGGAAGGACTTGACGTCTATCCGTTTCTTCACAACAGAAGAAAGACATATCTCGGAATTCATCCGCATTCTGTGCCAAGTCGACACGCACCCTGCAAGGTTGTATACTCTGTGTCAAGTTTGCGCAAATCAATACCATCCTTGCTCTGCCCACGAAATCAAAACAGATTTGCTAAAACAGAAAGTGGCCAACTTATCGAATAATGGATGGTGCAAGTGAATCTTTATAATGGGCTTTGGCTCAAGTCCCTGTCACCAATATGGGCCAAAGCTTCAGGAAGTGAACAGTTCCGCATGCGTGCAGTCAGCAAAAGTAAGGGAAATAAGGAAAACATCCACCAGGAGAACGAAAATCGCTGCCAATAAAACCGACCCCAACAGATACCTGTACACGCGCAGAGATATGAAGCTATGCATGAGTTGACAAAGAAAATCTGGATGAAGGAAACAAAAGAGGGAACGGGCATGATGTAGCAAATACATTATTACGACACAGGTGCAAAGTACTACCAGCAACACCTTATAGAAAGGAGGTGGAGAGAAAAAATGTGCGCATGATGCCATGCGCCCCACAATGTATCATACGCCAAAGGATGCCTCATACGACCGACCCATGTCTCGGGGAGGATGCGACCACCCAGTGATCAGAACGGATTGCGACAGCTAGGTCAGACATGACTACTAGAATAATAGCAACAAGCGAAACAACTCAGAAAAATAAAAGGTAGGAAAGGAGGATGCGTAATGACAACCCAGCATAGAGAGAAAAACCACGAAAAATGAATTGGGTGTATAATTATTTCAGAATAGAAATGGGTTCAATTTAGCATAGAAGTGCAACTGCGGTTATTTTAGAATAGAAATAATGAATTTTGCGAGCTCCTGTTAGATTCTGTTTTCGCAAACCCACCTAACCCCCCGCCCTCCCATATCCCACCTAAAATTCGTAGTACCCGTGGCCGTATGAGAAGAGATCTCAGATCACCAAAATTCCCGAAAAAGATCTTTAAAAATGCGTAGTGTACCCGTAGTCGTACCCGTATGTGGAGAGATCACCAGCTCTGCGCTTCCGATGGATCTTCGTTGGGTGTCACATCCAAAGATCCAATTCACAAGTTCACATCATCGATCCTGTGAAATTGTGAATTGAATTCGCAATCCGTACGATGAAAAAGTCCGGCGTAAACGCCCTTACGGCGTCGCGAAATAAAATCGCTCCGGGTTACGGCTTAAGCGCTGTGCACGATATTGTAGCCGTCGGTGTCAGAATCTTTACGGATACTTTTAATCTCACGGTGTTACACTTAACGAGCGCAGTCGAACACTCGAACTTTCTCCAAAACATTTCTAAAGGTCGATCATGCGAACATAGCCCAGTCGCCAGTTCATCATTCGCACCTTCACGCTCACGCCCCGAGAGAGACTCTGCAGCACAGTTGTGTTCGGTATATTGCAGTATGCAAAAAGTGCTTTAGCATGGCCTAAGTATGGCCATACCCGACCAATGACAATGCCACTCAGACACATGGCAGACACGGGCTTGGACACGGCTTAGGTATGGCCCTACCTTCAATTCCTAAAACTGTAGGGTATGCGATTTTAAGATAGTGAAAACCGCTTTCTATCCCGCTGCAAGCCCCCGTCCAGCCATATAGAGATTTCTAAACGCATGTACTAATTGAAGCAACATTTTGCTGTGTAATATTAGCACACATTCTTACCGAGTATATTGGTACCCGCATCGGGCAGAATGATTACCTCTTTCGCAACTATTAGAAGTTCTAAAAAACTCAAAATCCCGCTCGCCATACCCACATGAAGTCTTCACCCCAAATCATATGTACGGGCGACCGATGAGTTTGAGCGATTTACTGTGGAAAGATAACGCATATGAGATATGATTTGTGCGAGCGCTTTCCTCATGCGCTGCGCATGTTCGCTTACAAGCGCGCAAGCGGATGAGGGAAGAGACCCTGGAGGAAAGGCGGCACTTCCGCGTTTTCGCTAGAGTCGCATGTACGGGCGACCGATCATGAGTTTCGGGAGCGATTTACCGTGGGAATACAACGCACATGCATGAGATATGTTTTATGCAAACGTTTTCCTCATGCGTTGCGCATGCTCGCTTACACGCGGAGCACGCCGATGAGGGAAGACGCCCTAGCGAAAACGCGGTACGCTCGCGTTTCCGCTAGAGCTGACAATGCGCTCTCGATCACAAGATCATAAAGTGTGTGTGATGCATATGCGAATTATGAACCGCGCATCGTAAGCCTCTCCGACGAACCACACCTTATGGTCTTCGGCTAAGCGCTCAGCACCGTCCGTGCTCAATTGGTCACTTGTGCCGCCCCACTGAGCTCGCCTAGCAGGCAGCTGGCTAGCGCGTCAAGCACAGGCGGGTCTACATTTTTACGGGACCAACGCTCCCCTTCAGCAGCGTATGCGACCTCATCTTCGGACTCGTTCAAACCCAAAGAACGAAGGACGTTCAACTCATCACGCGGCGGGGAGCTACGCGGGGACTCGGAGGTCGCAACAGGAGGGGACTCGTTCGGAGGGGAATTTTCATTCGCATGACGAGACCTAGTACCACTACGGGCGCGGGCCGACCTCCGCGGAACATTCATTGAAGTGTTCGCTGCTGCGAAACTCATGACTGTAGAAGGGGAAAATGTGTTAGAAACGCAGGATAAAGCGCAGACTCGCCAGGCAGAAAAAAATGACGAATTTCGTACAATTTCCCAACTAAAAGCGACACAAAGCGACACAAAGCGACACTTCGACTTCGAAGCTGGAGGCGAACAGCCACACCACGATCCTTCATCTCCCCGATGCGGGAAGCGAAATCAGACGATCCGCCTCTTGGATGACGGTCATCGCTAATGACGGGGGGAATTCCGGCGACCAACAGTGATTTTGGCAATGCCCAAAGAGTGCTCGAAATCGTCAAAAAGTGCCCCTTATGAGCATGCCCATATCCGATATACTGATAAATAATTACCAGTATCAATATGATATGATATGACATGACATTTCATGACAAACGTAGCCGGAAAAGTTGAAAGTTTTGCAAATGTTACCGATAATTAAGTAGGTGCTATCGATATGATATGAGAATGGCAAAAGTACTAAAGTAGCATGATACTTATCAATACATACACACGTATACATGCAGGTTGTAGGCAAGCTAGACAACTTAGAACTAGTTGATCTACTCTTAACGAGTACTTACATTTTTACACAGTGTTCAATGCAGCAGCCACCCTTATTCAGAATTTAGATTATATTTTTGTTGGCTGCCCTTCCCCGGCATTGATGGATTCGTCTTGCGACCAAAGGTGTGAAGCGATAATGCGCGCGCTTACGTCTCGCAGAGCAACGCCTATGCGACGTGCCCAGCGGAGCCGTACGTGTTTGAACCGAGCGATAGCGGTTTGGTGGAAGTGCTGCTTGACGAGACCGGCGACCACAGGCTGCCGTACCGATCCGATCTGCCATTTCGCGGAGGTGGGTTCACAAGGTATCGAAGAAGGGCGAAATCCAAAGCCTACACTAATGCGGGTCGCGTCTCGCCTTTCTTCACGCACTGCGACAAAACCACCGCCGCTGCGAGGGTGACTTGCGACAATGCCGGCAATCTGGATTTTACCTCCGCGGACATACGGGCGGAATGGTTGTATCCGCCGGCGAACGGGTGGCTCTTCATGACGAGTGGATGATCTTCGACGCAAGTGGCCCCCATGTTTAGAACCGTTTATAGTTGCCAAGTGTTCGCACGGCACCGCCCCTAATCCACACATTCCGCCTTGAGTTTCTATTCTCGCTCCGCATCGTACATTCCACACGTGTACCAGGCACACTCCTGATATCTTATACATATTTTTCTCCTTATTATCCTTTCTTTTCTTTTATCTTCTTTCTTTTCTTTTTATGTTTTCTATTGTTTTTGGTGTATCACATAGGCTTCTAGCCTTATATTCCACTGTTTAATTGCATGACATATACTGGCTATACAGCCTAGCAATACTATCACTTTTCGATATAATGTATGGTCGCAAACCTATAACATCTATATCCTTATGTTCAGTCTTGGCATCATGCCCAATCCTAACACGTAAAACTTGTACAATTCTTTCACTTGGTCAACACTCACTGAGGTTCACTTTTCCCAAGCTTCCCCTTTCATCATGTTGCTCTTTAACTCACTAGCAGGATTCCTAGATTGACATCTGTCATCGGCCAATTACCAGCAGCCCATGCCTGATTCTGTTACTTCTCCACCAATCATCAGGCAGATCATGATACTTGTATTGCCATTGCAGATCTTCTCCTGGAGTCTACCATGAATCATTTCATAACAGATCTTCTCCTGAAATCTGCTTTGTCATCGATTATTTTCCCCACTCGCTCACTTATGTGAATATCCGATAATTCCCCATTATTCGCGAGTGGGGCATGCTCGGGGCATACCCATGGGGCATACGCCTCGGGGCATACCCATGGGGCATACGCCTCGGGGCATACCCATGGGGCATACGCCTCGGGGCATACCCATGGGGCATACGCCTCGGGGCATACCCATGGGGCATACGCCTCGGGGCATACCCATGGGGCATACGCCTCGGGGCATACCCATGGGGCATACGCCTCGGGGCATACCCATGGGGCATACGCCTCGGGGCATACCCATGGGGCATACGCCTCGGGGCATACCCATGGGGCATACGCCTCGGGGCATACCCATGGGGCATACGCCTCGGGGCATACCCATGGGGCATACGCCTCGGGGCATACCCATGGGGCATACGCCTCGGGGCATACCCATGGGGCATACGCCTCGGGGCATACCCATGGGGCATACGCCTCGGGGCATACCCATGGGGCATACGCCTCGGGGCATACCCATGGGGCATACGCCTCGGGGCATACCCATGGGGCATACGCCTCGGGGCATACCCATGGGGCATACGCCTCGGGGCATACCCATGGGGCATACGCCTTGGGGCATAGCCCTGAGCTGTGCCTCCCGGTACAACTCCTCCCCCCTCAAGAGCGGCCTATCTCCCGATGCCGCTCCCGGTGTCGTCAGGTATCAAACTCCCCGAACTGAAGATGGTGGAAGAGATGACGCAACAGTGGAGCCGGTACTGGGTACACGGCGTGAGCATCTCGCGCTCCTGGTTGCTGTGAAGACGATGGCCCAAGCTGAGCAGTTTCAGGGTGCCCTCCGGTGGCCCATTTACATGCGCAAGGTGTCCGCGAGGTGCACTCCAGCAATGGCGTTGGTGGAGGTGAGCTAGTCCAGATACACGTTGGTTTACGATATCGCTCCCCATACTTACAGTAGGTGCAAAAAAGAGGCTGTGGCAGTTCACGAACCACTGACCGCAACCGCAGCGCATTCGGGTATCTTCCTTCAGGATTTTCAAGAAACCAGTGCTTGGGCTTCAAGTACTCAATAGCATCCAGGGTGCATTTCACACTCTTGTCTGCTCCTTCCAGATCAGGAGGTCCTCCCGTAGTGCGCGCCTGACTGTACTGGGTACATGGAGGGCTGGCCCAGATGACATCAAAGAATCCCGGTGGGTACTGAGTGGGGTCCCAGTCCTCCATTGATGCGAGATGGTCGGGTTGCCATCGTGGGTCGTTGTCGAGCGTAACCACCGAGGCAGACGGAAAGCACTTTGCAAACTCTCTTTCCACCGATCCGGTTCCGCTGAACAACACCAAGATTCTCACTGGCCGGGTCTTTCGCTCTTCAAGGTCGGTGATCACCACTAGCTCTCCGTTCTCCAAGATTTCCACCCGCTCCCACGGCAGACAGAAGTCTTCCGGTGGAGAATCCACTTCTGGGACGTCACATTGATGTTCCATTAGCTGGGATAAAGTGACACCAAGGTGAACGGGCTGTCGCTGTTGACGTTGACGTCGGCCATGCTCAACGGACTTCAGCATGTCCGCCTGCATGCCCAACCGCCGTGCCTCGAACTCCTTGAGCTGCTGATTCTCCCCGCCTCTGTCCATCTTGTCTCTGGAGCGCCACTGGTCGTGAGCTGCCGAGTAGCCCGTCCAGCGTACCTTCCATTCCTCCACTGACTTACCCTTGACCATGCGTACACGATACGCCAGAATTTTGTCCACGTGAGCTTCCGCTTGCCCATCTACCATTACCGGGTCAGGTACAGGCAGTTGTGCTCGAGATGCAAACTCATCCATGCCGGAAACGTATGGCTTCAGGCGGTGCTGTGCAAACACGTCGTGAATGCGCCAATGCGGTGGTAGAGCCAACCGATAAGCCACCGGTGCCCCGCGGTCCGCCTCCGCCAGCTCCGCCTGCAAATCGCTGTAGAAGCACTCCACGACAGTTACAGGCCGTGCCAACGCTTGCCGAGCTTCCGGCACAGCGCACGGTCCATCACCTTCTCCGTCAGGTGACGAGCCTCGATCCATACCAGATCCCCCACTGCGTACCTATGCTGCTTGTGGCGCCGGTCGAACTGCTCCCGCTGGCGCTGCTGAGCCAACTCAAGGCGGCCACGCGCGTCCCGCAACTGCGCCGAAAACTTCACAGCCATCTCATGGGCGGTACCCACCCCCCTTTTCGTCGCGCAGAGCCAGGGAGAGTCGCAGCCTCCAGGAACATGTCCAGCTGAGACATCGGAGATACCCCGTAGCATAGCTCAAAGGGAGTGAATCCTGTGACGTCACTACGCGAGTCGTTGATAGCAAACTCCACGTTTGTCATGTAGAGGTCCCAGTCATCCGGATTGGCACCCACGAACGAGCGCAACATGTCCTCGACCACCCTGTTGGTGTGTTCCGCTTGCCCGTCGAACGAGGGTTGTACGGAGTGGTAGAAGCCACCCGCACCCCCATAAGTCTCATTAGCTCACGCCGGAACGAGTCTTGGAACCTGGGGTCACGGTCACATACAATCTTCATGGGGGCTCCATGCTGCCTCCAGACCACGTCGAAGTAGATGCGGGCCACCGTCTGCGCAGAGCTGTCCCCAAAGTTCATGGGCATAAGGTGTACCATTTTGCTCAGCTTGCACGTAAAGGTGACGAAGGCGTCATTCCCCTGGGCGGTGAGCGGCAACCCTGTAACGAAGTCCACGCTCACATCTTGCCAGTTACGTTGAGGAATAGCGTGCGGATTCAACAATCCATCGGGGTAGGATGCCCGGGGACGAACTGCTTGACACGTAGGGCATGAGGCCACCCATCCTGCCACGTCTTCGGAGGCATTTTTCCACCAGAACCTGCGTAGAACTCTTTCCAGCGTTTTCTCCCGGCCAGTGTGACCTGCAGTGGTGGAGTCGTGGGCATCCTTGAAGACCACCTCTCGCAAGGGAGAGTCTTCGCCGAGGACCAACTGGTACCGTCCCGCGGCTACACGCCACAGTACGTTCCCGACGATGCGGAAGTCCCTCGTGGCATGGTGCGGAGCCGCAAGGATGTTATCCCGCAGCTGCTGAAGGGGACCGGCACGTGCGTACTCATCGTTTAGGGACTCCAGGAATGTAACGTCCGTGGGGAGGCTCGAAGCATCGCGGGTCTTAGCTGCCTTACCCTGTCGCACTATCGGGGGCGCCACCCGGGGATGCCGCACTCTTGGCGCTAGCTGTCGGGTAGGGGGAGCATGCACCACTAGCACGGGCCACGGAAGGTCGTGGAGTACACCGTCAGGAGTTTCGAACAGCTGGGTGGGCACTCCTCGTTCGTCATGAGTAGGTATCACTTCCACCAGCCTCATACCAGCCATCCTGAAGAGTCGCCTCCATTGAGGCATGCGAGCCTGGATGTCCGGTAGAAGGAACACTGCCGAGGTATGCGCGGGGTCCTGCCGCCATTCATCTACATACTTGCGCAGCACTGCCTCGATGGAGATATGACTGCTGGAGTATGGGGGATTACACCAGACGTGCTTTCCCCTCCACTGCTGTCGCAGACAATCAGTCCAGTATGCGTCTACTTGACGGTTCCGTCCACCCAGGTCACAACACGCGTCAACATCGAAGCTGCCGAACTGTCGTTGGAGGCGCTCAAAGACCTCCTTGCGCACCTTCCAATCCTGCCGATCGGCTGGCTGTTTGGTGGCTCGACCAGACGGCTGAGTTGGCTGCTTAGGACCTCGGAAATCCGTAGCAGGCGGTGTCGAGGTTTTCGGCTTGGTGGAAGGAGTCGTCGTAGCAGTGGTTTGTCGCAGCCGAGCACTACGGCGCAACACTGGATCGGTTCCCGGGGTGTTCGCTTCCTGCCGGCGCTTTCCAGATTCGGACAAATCAGTGAAGTAGTCGGTGGGGGCTCGCAGCATTAGTTCCTCTCCAGCGGGTGCACACTTAGGCGAGCTAGTTGCATGCCCAGACTGGCACGTTGCATGCCCCGCATGCCCCGCATGCCCCGGTTTATGCCCCGGGGCATACCCCACTGCATGCCCCACTGAGTTGGCTGCATGCTCAGTCGGCCGTGTTGCATGCCCCGCATGCCCCGCATGCCCCGGAGCATGCCCCACTGCATGCCCCACTGAGCTGGTTGCATGCTCAGCCGGCTGTGTTGCATGCCTCGCATGCCCCGTATGCCCCGGCGCATGCCCCGCTGCATGCCCCACTGAGCTGGCAGTATGCTTAGCCGAGCCGGTTGCGTGACAGGGCGCGCTACCAGCCTGGAGCAGGTTCTCCAGGGCCCGCTCCGCCACCTGAAGTGTCTCCACGCCATCCATCCATGATTCCATGGTGGCCACCCATCCTGGTACAGGGGTTGGCGGGTGGTCTTCAAAGATCTCGTCGGCATCCAGCACGGAGAGTGGGTCCTTGGGGAGGTCCGTCTCCTTGTCTACGACACCGGCCTCCTTGAGCCCTTCTCGCGGGTCCTTGGTCACGTAGTCAGGTCGGCGAGATAGCGCATCGGGGACCAGAAGAAGAGCTCCTTTGACGTACTCCATTCGTGGGACACCAACTTCCACCAGGTCCATGTACCACCGTGCCTGTCGTCGGCTAAGTTCTCGTCCCGGGGACATTAGCCATTCCAGGGGGCGATGGTCACCTTGTAACCGGAAGTCGGAGGAGAACAGGTAGTGCCTCCAGGTGACGGTGGTGCAATGGTGCAACGCGCAGAGCTCCCTTTCGCCGGTGTGGTAATTCTGTTCCGCCGCGGAAAACTGCCGACTGTCGTAGGCTATCACCCTCATACCGTCACCCGTATCTTGCATGAGTACGCCTCCCAAAGCAACTCCACTTGCATCCGTTTGTACCAAAAACGGCGCTGACCCATCCGCGGCTGCCTTCATGTCAGGCAATGCCAATACAGGGGCTGAGGAGAGTGCGGTCTTCAACTCGTCGAAGGCCCATTGCTGGAGTTCTCCCCATTGCCACGGTACGTCGGTCTTGGTGAGCGAGGTCAAGGGTTGGGCAATCTCCGAGAACCGGTGTACGAACCGGCGGTAGTACCCCGCTAGCCCAAGGAACTGTCTGACGTGGGTTACCGTCTCCAGCTTCGGCCAGTCCTTGATGGAGGACACCTTGTCATGCTGCGGCTGGCATCCTTCGGCGGAGAGAGTGTGGCCCAGGAACCGTAGTGACTCCTTCAACATCTGCGCCTTGGAGGCCTTCAAATATACCCCTTTTTCTCGACAAGTGTCCAAGAACTGACGTACGTGGTCGTAGTGTTCCTCCACCGTGCGCGAGAAGACGCCCACATCGTCGATGAAGATTCGTACAAAGGGGAGATGACCGAGTGCACGCTGCATTCGCCGTTGATATTGAGAGGGAGAGTTCTGCAGGCCCTGGGGCATCACCAACCATTCATAGGCCCCCATCTGGGTGGTGAAGGCGGTCTTCTCCACGTCCTCCTCGGCCATCGGCACTTGCCAGAATCCGTCCACCGCGTCAAAGGAGGAGAAGAACGCTGCCCCTTGCATCTCGTCAAACATCAGTTGGATGTCCGGTAGTGGGTACCGGTCCCGCACCGTCTGCTGGTTCAATTGTCGGTAATCCACGACCAGACGTAATGTCTTCGGGTCACCAGGCTTGGGTACCATCAGACATGGGGCGGCATACGGGCTTGACGACGGCCGGATGTAACCCTTCTTCATGAGTTGCTCGATACGTTCACGTAGCTGGCGTAGCTCTTCAGCGGTCATCTTGTATGGGCGCCTACATGGTGGTCCACCCTCCGCGTCCGGCTTGCGATCGATGCGGGCCTTGTCCTCCTCAGTGCGGCGCAACTTGGATGCCTCCGGTAAGGCTGCACACAGGGTATCCAAATACTTCTCAAAGAAGGCGTCAAAGCGCTGCCTCCACGTGCTGCTTACCGGTGCGTCTCGAGTATCTTGACGGGGCCCTTCCTTCTCCAGGGTGGCGTGAGATGACGGTACTTCAGCAGCGGTAGATGCGAAGGCTCCTGCCTCATGGTCGTCCCCGCGCGCCGCCATCATGAGCCACTGAGGTTGCGATTCTTCATCCCCGGCCAGGCGCCTGGTTTCCGCGTGGATGAGGTGCTGCTTCAGTTGCGTTGCCGTCAAGAACACCTCATCGATCAGCCCTGCGCCCTGGGCCTTGCCCTGACCCATCCCCGGACTACAACCCACGAGCGTCACCCGTTGTTGTCCCCCACCATTTGCTCGCGTGTTGAAGGAGACCGAACCGTGACCGGCATAATCCAACGTGATTGGGGAGAGACTGCGAAGCCACTTACCCCCCAACACCACGTCTACTTGGATTCCTAACGGCAAGACCCGTAGAGCCATCCGCTTCTCGCAGTAGTTCACTCCCGACGCCGCGTGTGCGGTGAACTTGGTGTACGCCACCTCTCCAGCGGTCTTTACAGACCCATCTGCCAGCGTGACCTTCATTGGTGTCCCTGAGCGCACTGTCAAGTCGCAAGTACGGGTACATTCCGCCGAGATGAAGTTGTCTGAGGCGCCTGAGTCCACCAACACCTTCACTCGATGTCCACGAAGGTAGGCATAGAACACCAGGAGTAGGGGTCCTTCCTCGTCTCGCACCGCTGACAGTGTGTGTGTGGCTGTGTGCCAAGAGTGTCCCTGCTCGAGAGTTCGCCTTCCAGCGCACCCCCCCATCCAGTTGAACACGCTTACATTTAAGAGCATCTTCGATTGGGTGTGAACTCAAGGCGGCTGCAGTCTCGTCCACCAAGGCGTTGCACTCGTACTCCTCGCCACTGCCGTGTTCAGTAGCACTGACGTACATGGTGGCGTTGGTCGAGGCACTGACGTGAGTGGTATCACTGTCAGTGGGGCTGACGTGGGTAGTGTCATTGTTGGTGTCGCTGACGTGAGTGGTGTCGCTGTCGGTGGCACTGACGTGGGTCGTGTCGCTGTCGGTGACGCCAACGTCGGTGGCGCTGACGTGGGTAGTGCCACTGTCGGTAGCGCTGACATGCGTGGAGTCGCTGTCTGACCCGCTTTCCAGCGGCTGGGACCCATTGGATGCATGCCGGGCCGGGCGCGTTGCACGCTGGACCAGGTGCGTCGCCTGCTCAGCGATACAGATTGCATGCTCAACTGGCCGCGTTGCTTGCCCCGCATGCCCCGCATGCCCCGCATGCCCCGCTGCATGCCCCGCTGCATGCCCCACTGAGCTGGTCGCATGCACAGGCTGGCATGTCGCATGCCCCGTATGCCCCGCATGCCCCGCATGCCCCGCATGCCCCGCATGCCCCGCTGCATGCCCCGCTGCATGCCCCACTGAGCTGGTCGCATGCACAGGCTGGCATGTCGCATGCCCCGTATGCCCCGCATGCCCCGTATGCCCCGCATGCCCCGCATGCCCCGGGGCATGCCTCACTGCATGCCCCACTGAGCTGGTTGCATGCTCAGCCGGCTGTGTTGCATGCCCCGCATGCCCCAGCGTATGCCCCGGGGCATGCCCCACTGCATGCCCCACTGAGCTGGTTGCATGCTCAGTCGGCCGCGTTGCATGCCCCGCATGCCCCGCATGCCCCGCATGCCCCGCATGCCCCGCATGCCCCGGGGCATGCCCCACTGCATGCCCCACCGAGCTGGTCGCATGCTCAGGCGGGCATGTTGCATGCTCGGCCGGACCGGATGCATGCCGGCACGGGCTGTTAGGTTCACCCGCCAGCTGCTGGGTCATGTTCAGCTCCTCCTCGGGCAGACTGGAGCAGGATACAACATGTTGGTTGCACGCTGGCGGTATGCTGCCCGATCCGCCCGCCAGCTGCTGGGTCATACTCAGCTCCTCCTCGAGGTGCTCGGATTCGCCCACCGGTTGTCGGGTCACGCTCAGGGCCTCCCAAGCAGCAAGACGTGCAGATTCCTCCTTCCTCCAGGCCTTCACCCGTTGGTCCAACGTCGTGCGCTTCCTCCCACTCCTCGAAGGCTTCGAACGGCGGTTAGGCGTATTCTCCTCCGAGGACAGCTCACGGTGCTGCTGCAACCGGTACTGGCTGCAATAGATCTCCATCTCGGACTCATCGGTGCTGTAGGTTAGATCCGAGGGGCTCGATCCCAGAGTTGTTACGAGAACCGTCTCGTCTGGTTTGAGGGGGGTAGGATTGGGAGGTGGGTGTGCCCGTCGGACGCGTCCGAACACAGCCTGCACGACCGCCTTGCCGTACTGCTTGACCCGCTGGGCTGCCGTGGTCCACGCTGAGGCCGTCTTGAGCGCATGGGAGTCAAGGGGAGTGTCCTGCGCTCGTTGTGCCCGCCGACGTCGCCACAAGCGATAGGCTTGCTGTATCGATATCGCCGCAGATGCTTGACGCCGTCGAAGGCGACGGAGGCCAATCGTCTCCCAAGGTCGGCCTTCTTGCGGTACATTCGTCTTCGGCCCGTATTCTTGCTCCATAGCCCGACGTTGCTCGCGTGGGCTCAACTCTGCCCAGGCCAAGCCCAATGTGCCGCCCATGCGACCACGCAAGCGGGCGAGTATAAGCTCGTCCAACTCGTACTTCCGTTGGCGACGGCTGAAAGGAGTAGTCGCGGGACGTCGTGTAGCATGGCGACGGCTGCGCTCAGCCATCTTGTGTGCCTCTGCCGGGGACTTCTTCTTGAGGGTCATGCGTAGTTGTCGTAGTAGGACACTTTCAGAGGTAGCCCCAGCCGGACTTCTCCAGCTCCACGATGTCAACCGCCTACGCTGGTCCGCCAAGGAACTCTGGTACACCTCGGAGGTCCCTGGTGCAGCCAGATGCAGATCCTTGTAGTCGCTGGGCTGAACTACTGGTGCCGCGTGATGAGCTCGGATGCGTGGGGGAGGTCCATCAACATTACCGCGGTCAATCGGGACACCGTGTTCGGCACAATAAGTCTCCCAACAAGAATGTGCTGTCGGTGGGGCTATCGGTGGAGTCAATGATCCCCGAGCAGGGGGGGAATTCTCCACTGAGAGGGGCCGTCTGCTCAAAATGGTAGCGCGCCGTGCGCGCTCTCGGCCACTGAAGGCAATCCGTGATGAACGGGCCTCGGGCTGACGGTGAAGGGGGGCCGTGCGGCCACACCATGGGGTGAATCTGATGAAGCCTCTGTGCTCACTGGGGCATGCTGCACTCGCAGTGAGACGGGCTTTGGCGGGGTACAGGCGGTGGCCTCGTCACGTGACGTCCGCGAGGGCCATGAAGGACGGGCTGCCACATTGGTATAGGGCTGCCTCTGTCCACGGGGTCGATGGAGATTTACTCCTCTTGCCCGGGAGCCCCTGTCGGCTCCCCACTCCGAAAAGCTGGATCCTCGGTGTTCGTGATGTCACACATGGCACACAGATCCCCATAGAGGTCCACGTCAGCATCCGCCAGAGCGAGGATCTCCTCCATCGTTTCCAGCTCTTCCGGATTGAGGGAATCCTCCTCGACTCTCTCCTCAATGACTTCTACGCAAGCCGCCACCTGCCCTGGCCTTCGCGCCAACCGCGCCGGGGCGTTGGCCTTCCAGATGGCCAGCTTCTTCTCGTCCGTGCAATTGGCCACCAAGTGCTCGAGACTGCCACATGCAAAACAGGGCCGTTCCCTCATCGCAGGTGCCGGTCGGGATCCTTGGGTCGCCGCTGTGCTTACATCCACAGGAGCCGCTGTTGCCGAGTCATTCCCAGCAGTCCCCGGCTCCCACGTGAGGGCCGCCAACGCAGGCCTCCTCGGAGGCCACCTAGGCCGACTAGCCGGGGCGCTACGTGGTGGAGCTTGCCGTTGTCGGTGTCCCATCTCCAACGCCACCTTGCGGGCGATGGTGTCGTGGAGAACCGCGTCCTCCATCACCTTAGCCGTCTCAATTTCCGTGGCCACGGAACGAACCTTCAAGATGGCGGAGGTGTCGGGCCGTCCAAGTCGACGTTGTTCCTCTTCCCACTGCTCCGGGTGACTGGTGTCTAGCCCAAGATCCGCCAACTTGGAACCCACTTGAACGCTGTGTCGTAGTCCACCCCAAAAGAGCTCGAGAAGTTCCAGTTTGGTAACCTTACCGCAACCCCGCACTACGTCCGCCACGAAGTTAACAGTCGCGGTTCGGGTGGTGATGCGGGTGTAGAAAGCACCGGTCTTCTCCTCCGATCGCTGTCTCGTTGAGAGTAGCTCCGACTTCAGCCGTTTCAAGGCGTCCGTGGTGATGTCCACTGACAAGGCAAGATCGCCCATGAACCGCGGCACCGCTGCGTACCTCGCCTTCCACGCCTCTCCTTCGCTGCCTCCTGGCGCCATCTCCTCGACGTACAACTTCTGGGCCTTGGCCAACTTGGAGGTCTTGATCATCCACAGCAAGGTGGAGATGCTGAGCTGATTGTGTCCTTGCGCCTCACGCCGAAAGCCGGGAGTAGTGAGCGCCGCAATCACCGTCATGTGCTCCAGAAGTGCATTCACCGCCACAGAGAATTCCTCAAGGTCATCCATGGCCCGGCCCTTCGTGAAGTGATCGCCGGGAACCTCCGGGAGGTCGTCCACCAGCTTGCGGATGTCCTTCAAGAGCGAGCTCTCGTTCTTGATC
>LGRX02000303.1:0-12174 GCA_001247695.2 Cymbomonas tetramitiformis
GGGAGCTCACTAAGCCCCCTCCACCCATCCTTATACCAGGCTATGCAGTGCACACAGCCCTATCAAGCTGTGCCATGCATCATGGGCCAATCACCCTGCTTCACTCACTATACCCTATCCTGTATGACAGTTGATGACACGCTGGATGACAATGCTCCTAACCCTACCCCCCTAGCCCAAATGGACCCTCCCGGGAGCTCACTAAGCCCCCTCCACCCATCCTTATACCGAAATGCTCAGTGCACACAGCCCTATCAGGCTGTGCCATGCATCATGGGCCATTCACCCTGCTTCACTCACTATACCCTATCCTGTATGACAGCTGATGACACGCTGGATGACAATGCTCCTAACCCTACCCCCCAAGCCCAAATGGACCCTCCCGGGAGCTCGCTAAGCCCCCTCCACCCATCCTTATACCAAAATGTTCAGTGCACACAGCCCTATCAGGCCGTGCCATGCATCATGGGCCATTCACCCCGCTTCACTCACTATACCCTATCCTGTATGACAGCTGATGACACGCTGGATGACAATGCTCCTAACCCTACCCCCCTAGCCCAAATGGACCCTCCCGGGAGCTCACTAAGCCCCCTCCACCCATCCTTATACCAAAATGTTCAGTGCACACAGCCCTTTCAGGCTGTGCCATGCATCATGGGCCATTCACCCCGCTTCACTCACTATACCCTATCCTGTATGACAGCTGATGACACGCTGGATGACAATGCTCCTAACCCTACCCCCCTAGCCCAAATGGACCCTCCCGGGAGCTCACTAAGCCCCCTCCACCCATCCTTATACCAAAATGTTCAGTGCACACAGCCCTATCAGGCTGTACCATGCATCATAAGCCATTCACCCCGCTTCACTCACTATAGCCTATGCTGTATGACAGCTGATGACACGCTGGATGGCAATGCTCCTAACCCTACCCCCCTAGCCCAAATGGACCCCCCCGGGAGCTCACTAAGCCCCCTCCACCCATCCTTATACCAAAATGTTCAGTGCACACAGCCCTTTCAGGCTGTGCCATGCATCATGGGCCATTCACCCCGGTTCACTCACTATATCCTATCCTGTATGACAGCTGATGACATGCTGGATGACAAATTGACAATGCTCCTTATCCTACCCCCCTAGCCCAAATGGACCCTCCCGGGAGCTCACTAAGCCCCCTCCACCCATCCTTATACCAAAATGTTCAGTGCACACAGCCCTTTCAGGCTGTGCCATGCATCATGGGCCATTCACCCCGCTTCACTCACTATAGCCTATGCTGTATGACAGCTGATGACATGCTGGATGACAATGCTCCTTATCCTACCCCCCTAGCCCAAATGGACCCCCCCGGGAGCTCACTAAGCCCCCTCCACCCATCCTTATACCAAAATGTTCAGTGCACACAGCCCTTTCAGGCTGTGCCATGCATTATGGGCCATTCACCCCGGTTCACTCACTATAGCCTATCCTGTATGACAGCTGATGACATGCTGGATGACAATGCTCCTTATCCTACCCCCCTAGCCCAAATGGACCCCCCCGGGAGCTCACTAAGCCCCCTCCACCCATCCTTATACCAAAATGTTCAGTGCACACAGCCCTTTCAGGCTGTGCCATGCATCATGGGCCATTCACCCCGCTTCACTCACTATAGCCTATCCTGTATGACAGCTGATGACATGATGGATGACAATGCACCTAACGCTACCCCCCTAGCCCAAATGGACCCTCCCGGGGGCTCGCTAAGCCCCCTCCACCCATCCTTATACCGAAATGTTCAGTGCGCACAGCCCTATCAGGCTGTGCCATGCATTATGGGCCATTCAC
The DNA here is from genome assembly GCA_001247695.2 of Cymbomonas tetramitiformis. Taxonomy (NCBI): domain Eukaryota; kingdom Viridiplantae; phylum Chlorophyta; class Pyramimonadophyceae; order Pyramimonadales; family Pyramimonadaceae; genus Cymbomonas; species Cymbomonas tetramitiformis. The sequence goes on from LGRX02000303.1 coordinate 1,831, forward strand.
CCTGCTTCACTCACTATAGCCTATGCTGTATGACAGCTGATGACATGCTGGATGACAATGCACCTAACGCTACCCCCCTAGCCCAAATGGACCCTCCCGGGGGCTCGCTAAGCCCCCTCCACCCATCCTTATACCAAAATGTTCAGTGCACACAGCCCTTTCAGGCTGTACCATGCATTATGGGCCATTCACCCTGCTTCACTCACTATAGCCTATGCTGTATGACAGCTGATGACACGCTGGATGGCAATGCTCCTAACCCTACCCCCCTAGCCCAAATGGACCCCCCCGGGAGCTCACTAAGCCCCCTCCACCCATCCTTATACCAAAATGTTCAGTGCACACAGCCCTATCAGGCTGTGCCATGCATCATGGGCCATTCACCCCGCTTCACTCACTATAGCCTATGCTGTATGACAGCTGATGACACGCTGGATGACAATGCTCCTAACCCTACCCCCCTAGCCCAAATGGACCCCCCCGGGAGCTCACTAAGCCCCCTCCACCCATCCTTATACCAAAATGTTCAGTGCACACAGCCCTTTCAGGCTGTGCCATGCATCATGGGCCATTCACCCCGCTTCACTCACTATAGCCTATGCTGTATGACAGCTGATGACACGCTGGATGACAATGCTCCTAACCCTACCCCCCTAGCCCAAATGGACCCCCCCGGGAGCTCACTAAGCCCCCTCCACCCATCCTTATACCAAAATGTTCAGTGCACACAGCCCTTTCAGGCTGTGCCATGCATCATGGGCCATTCACCCCGCTTCACTCACTATATCCTATCCTGTATGACAGCTGATGACATGCTGGATGACAATGCTCCTTATCCTACCCCCCTAGCCCAAATGGACCCCCCCGGGAGCTCACTAAGCCCCCTCCACCCATCCTTATACCAAAATGTTCAGTGCACACAGCCCTTTCAGGCTGTGCCATGCATCATGGGCCATTCACCCTGCTTCACTCACTATATCCTATCCTGTATGACAGCTGATGACATGCTGGATGACAATGCTCCTTATCCTACCCCCCTAGCCCAAATGGACCCCCCCGGGAGCTCACTAAGCCCCCTCCACCCATCCTTATACCAAAATGTTCAGTGCACACAGCCCTTTCAGGCTGTGCCATGCATTATGGGCCATTCACCCCGGTTCACTCACTATAGCCTATCCTGTATGACAGCTGATGACATGCTGGATGACAATGCTCCTTATCCTACCCCCCTAGCCCAAATGGACCCCCCCGGGAGCTCACTAAGCCCCCTCCACCCATCCTTATACCAAAATGTTCAGTGCACACAGCCCTATCAGGCTGTGCCATGAATCATGGGCCATTCACCCCGCTTCACTCACTATAGCCTATGCTGTATGACAGCTGATGACACGCTGGATGACAATGCACCTAACCCTACCCCCCTAGCCCAAATGGACCCTCCCGGGAGCTCACTAAGCCCCCTCCACCCATCCTTATACCAAAATGTTCAGTGCACACAGCCCTTTCAGGCTGTGCCATGCATTATGGGCAATTCACCCTGCTTCACTCACTATATCCTATCCTGTATGACAGCTGATGACATGCTGGATGACAATGCTCCTTATCCTACCCCCCTAGCCCAAATGGACCCTCCCGGGAGCTCACTAAGCCCCCTCCACCCATCCTTATACCAAAATGTTCAGTGCACACAGCCCTTTCAGGCTGTGCCATGCATTATGGGCAATTCACCCTGCTTCACTCACTATACCCTATCCTGTCCATCCATGCCCCCCATCCATGCGCCCCCTCTCTTTAGGGTGCCGTCCCCGAGAGCTCCCGAAGGCCCCCGGGGCCTTCCTTATACCAAACTGACCCTCTACAGACCCTCTATACAGTGGGCCCATCCCCCATATGCTCCCATGCATGAACCTTGGGTGCTGCTCCCTCGGAACCCTATCAATGAAGGGGGTGCAAATTTGCCACCCCTCCCCCTCCCCTCAATGCACCCCCTCTCTTTAGCGTGCCGTCCCCGAGAGCTCCCGAAGGCCCCCGGGCCTTCCTTATACCAAACTGACCCTCTATAGGCCCTCTTTGCAGTGGGCCCATCCCCCATATGCTCCCATGCATGCCCCATAGGTGCTGCCCCCTCTACAGCCTCTTGATGGAGGGGCTGCAGATTTGCCACCCACCCCCCCCGTCTCCATGCGCCCCCTCTCTTTAGGGTGCCGTCCCCGAGAGCTCCCGAAGGCCCCCGGGCCCTTCCTTATACCAAACTGACCCTCTATAGGCCCTCTTTGCAGTGGGCCCATCCCCAATATGCTCCCATGCATGCCCCTAGGGTGCTGCCCCCTCTACAGCCTCTCCTTAAAGTTCTTGATGGGTCTAAGGGGACTCGACTCTAACATTCACTTGCCTCATAAAACACAAAGACCAAGGGTTGATAATAAGCAAGAGGGTGCAAAGATATGGTACAAGTGACAATCACCTTTTATATGCACCAAAGATGGGGCAATTTGGTGCACTACTCCACTTTCTACAACGAATCTTGTACCGCCAATCGAAGCACCGCCCTGCCACAATACCCCACACCCATCGCCATATTCCGAAAGTTCATGATAGTTCATGACCATATGCAATAGCAAATATGAAAGTCAAATATATTACCTTTTATATGCACCAAAGATGGGTCATTTTGGCGCACTACTCCACTTTCTACAACGAATCTTGTACCGCCAATCGAAGCACCGCCCTGCCACTATACCCCACACCCATCGCAATATTCCGAAAGTTCATGATAGTTCATGACCATATGCAATAGCAAATATGAAAGTCCTATATATTACCTTTCATATGCACCAAAGATGGGTCATTTTGGCACACTACTCCACTTTCTACAACGAATCTTGTACCGCCAATTGAAGCACCGCCCTGCCACAATACCCTATACTCATCGCAATATTGTGGAAGTTCATGACAGTTCATGACCGTATGCAAAAGAGAATATTAAAGTCCTATATACCACCTTTTATTTGCGCCGAAGATGAGGCATTTCTAAGCATTCCTCCGCCTTGTGCGCCTAATCTTGTGTGGGCAAGTAATGCACGCCACTGCCACAATACCCTATACTCATCGCAATATTGTGGAAGTTCATGACAGTTCATGACCGTATGCAAAAGAGAATATTAAAGTCCTATATACCACCTTTTATTTGCGCCAAAGATGAGGCATTTCTAAGCATTCCTCCGCCTTGTGCGCCTAATCTTGTGTGGGCAAGTAATGCACGCCACTGCCACAATACCCTATACTCATCGCAATATTGTGGAAGTTCATGACAGTTCATGGCCGTATGCAATAGAAAATATGAAAGTTCGATATGTTACCTTTTATTTGCGCCAAAGATGAGGCATTTCTGAGCATTCCTTCGCCTTGTACGCCTTATCTTGTGTGAGCAAGTAGAGCACCGCCCTGCCACAATACCACACACCCCTCGCAATATTGCGAAAGTTCATGACGGTTCATGACCGTATGCAATACAAAATATGAAAGTGCTTACAATAACCTTCAAGATGCGCCAAAGATGAGGCATTTCGGCGCATTCCTCCGCCTTGTGCGCCTAATCTTATATGGGTAAGTAATGCGTCAAACAGCGCCAAACTCTGCTCAGCCAAGGAGAAATATGCAAGTTACTGGAGGTCTAAGGTGTCGTATATGATAAAATATGAAAGTTCAGACGTTTACCTTTTATTTGCCGGAGATTTGGCTCGATTCCGCAAAGAATCGAACTAGAATTGCTTTCGTGAAGTTTGGGTTGCGAACGCCTAAATCAAACAAAAACCTATTCAGCCCAACAGTTTGCAAGAACAATAAAGCGCGAGGAGATAAGCATGAAATAACGAGTAAAATATGCATACCTCAGGACTCATTTTGATTCCTCATTCCCCTTGCTTCGCCGATTAAGCCGTGTGTAAGCAACGCATGAAATGCAAAGAACGCGCGCTTGAAAGCGCTTTTTGGGAAAGCGTTAGGCACAATCCTATGAGATGGCACACGGACTTACGACTTTAGTTGCATTATATGAGCACAAAGTAAACATTTTTCATAGTGTCGCTCTCTGCAGTATAATCCTGAAGATAATATTCAGCCGTAAAAAATGCTTTAGCACAGTGAAAATGCTCTCGGCGGCATTACCCCAAAACACGCTCAGCGGCATTACCCCAAAACACGAATGGCACCAGAGAAAAATGACAGCTTATGACATCGGGGATGACATCGGTGATATCGATGTGACACCGTGGGGATTAAAAGTTAATCCCCCGACATGTACGCATGACGGTTGAACATCCCTCGCCATAAAGACATCCATGCCATGCCAAATTTGCCAATGCGAATGGCATCGGAATTTGTTTGCACATCTGCACGGAATACAAGTCTCACTGAAAGACTGAAGAAACCAGTATTTCTATATTATAATAGATACAATATATAAATCTTATCCCCCTCGCTGTAACATCTATAAAGACTGTTATAACTTACAAGTGTATTACAGGTGTCTAGCGTGTATAAACGGACCTCGGCTCATGCTCAGTTCCACAGTGTCACTTTTAAACCGTATAAAATCCGTGTAAATCATTGTAAATCTGGGATCGAAAATCTGCAGGGTCATCACATCCTAGTAGATCGTGGAAGATCTGCTGCTTTTATTTATCATTTAATTTTATATAGCAAAATATGCCAACGTCAAGCGTCGTGATATTTAATGATATTATTATAATGAGTGATAGTTAACAATCACCAAAAAAGTGGAGAAAACGAAGCACCATATCAGACACCAAGGGTCGTATGCTGATCCTTCGTATCAAGTCCACATCAAGTGCGAGATTGTTTTGGGCACAGTTTTTTGAAAAGTTTCCTGGAAGTACAGATTGTAGTTCATCGCGACCGGGAGAGTTGCCCTCTGTACATTGAAACAAACGGGGTGCAAGGCGCCCTTGTCTTATCTTGACTTATATTTTTCTGCACACAGCTACTGCGAGACGTAAGACAGCCTTCGCATAGCATGGGAAGTCCGCAATTTTTGCTTGAACCTTCAGCAACACTCCAAGTTGGATCCAAGACGCAAGAGCAACTGTTTTTTAGCGACCACCGGTGTTGCCGGCTTGCACTTCTGGATGCGGTAAACCCAAGTCACCTCCAGGCCGCTCCTAGGGTGCCGTCCGAGGTTTGTTCCTCGGCAAACCAGTATCTTGACGGCCGATGGGCACTTTTTGACAATCAAAATAACAAGATTGGCTGGCTTCACTTTGACCGTGCACGGAGGCTGACGTCGGTGGTCATCGACGGCATCGACTCGTTTGGGAAACGGGAACGCATGTGCGCGGACGGAATTGATATCCGCGAAGTCGCGGTTAAAAATATGGACACTAACTGGCTGGAATTCAGCACCGTTCATCACATGCATAGCAATGAACTCCCGGGCAGGTTAGATATTCACGTAAGTAGTAGCGAGGCGATCGAAGGCGCTCTTGAGGTGCCGACGGCTGACGGCAGTCGACGGCTTTTCCAGCAGCATTTTTCTGGTCGCAGAGAGAAGGACGTTGATATTCCGGCTATTATGTTACTGCGTTTAGCGCGCCGAAGTCGAGAAGGTGACAAGTGGCTCCGGCGTTGACCGAATATGTTTCCTTGACGTGGCCAGTAGGACGCTTCGCTTATCAGAGGGTCAAGAAAGAGAAACCCGTACTTCCGTTACGCCGCCCCAAAAAAAAACACGATGGAATAGTGAAGCAGGCCCTCACCCACCGAGTTGCCGCGAAGTGTTGAAGTGATATTAGAACTTCGACTTCCGGCACAGGAGACCTGGGATAGCCTAAAGTTCAAGCTCAGAATATTTCCACGTTATCACGCACAGCCGTTGCTTCACGGAGCAATCAGCCGAGGTGAGAAGTCGTGGAGACTTAGAATGCGTCTGTACACTCAAGTATAATGCCTTGTACAATGCCTCGCTTTGTATTTCTAGCACAGTAAAGGATGTGCGCTGGAAGCATGGAGTTCTCGGTTCAACGAACGATTGCGCAACTTCTTGAATGGGATGTGGGATGCACATTACACGCGGTTTCTTTGCTGTTGACTACACTTAGTTTGCATTTCTTTATGAGCAAAGTTCCCCTTTTTTAACCTTTGGATATCACCAGATATCTTTCCGTAGCCTGAGCGCCCAGACGCTTGCCCGCAGTCCGGAGGCATACTGGGAGGAGGTCGTTTTTGAAAGTAGCAGGGCTGTTGTTGGACCATGCAATATGCACCGCTCAAGTGAATATAACGCCGGCTTTGAGCACTTGGTGTGCAGCCGCCGGGGACGTAGACGGGGTGTGCATGCAGGAGACCAAGCCGGAGGGCGTCGTGTAGGTCCTACCTAGGGCTGAAATGTCTAGTTGAAGGATTTTATCTGCTATCACAGAAATTGGCATATATGAAGGATGTAGGTCCTAGGGTTGCCCTGTGGAGTCAGGGGTGACCCTGCTATCCCTGAAGAGGTCATGTATTAAGGGTGAGGACGCCGGTCCGATGGTGTGCAGGGCAGTAAGGGGGGTGAGGGTTGGTCCCGAGAGGTGTGGGGAAGGTCCTAGAAAAGTGGAGCAGAGTCTACTGAGGCAGTTCTCTGGGGGCAAGCAGCAGCGTGTTATTCGAAAGTTCGTATCCCTGTGTGTGGATGTGCCTGGGCTCCATGGCCGTGAAAGTGTGGGCTTTGGGACTTTAGGGTAGATGTGGTGAGCCTGGTTCCGGATAATTGTCTTGTTTGTTCAATCTCCAAAAATGGGATATCATGTGACAAGTCGGTATTTTTCTGTCTAGTGCTGAGCCTACGATTGCCGTTGTGGCACCGAACACTAGGACCCATGGCATCCATTTGCCGTCGTGTTATGTCAAATTGTAGACCTGCAAATGGAAATTTACAGAACGTTCCAACGTCGGAATTTCATTATCATTCATAAGTAATATTAGGGCTCGACCAGGTCATGCATGCTGTACAACGACAATTCTTGGACTGAGGCCATCGATGGTAATTAGGAGCGTCGTTGATGCATCGACAACTGTAGTGGAGGCTAAGCCCTAGAACTAGTATGGCACCTGCTAAAACGATCGAGCACACCTATTATCAGTCATCTCGACTTGGTTTGTGTGCTGTGCATGGCCATTATCGCCAATCATGATTGATTGTCCACGGGGACACGGATCGCAGACAGCGGGACGGTGCGTCTCCGTAGGCGGGGTCGGCATACATGGAACTAGACGTGGCGGGTATGCAAAAAATCGTTTAAAGTCTGTAACAAACGCCGGCTTCTCGTGGTATCGAGCCGGGTTTGTCCAGCTGGTGACACGCGTGACAGGAGTGACAGTATGACAGGCTTCGCCAAGATGACCTCCTGAGAGAGACAGACCTGCTAGGGAAGATATTCGCAGTATCAGGTCACCAAGAAATGATACGGTGACGACGGCGATGACTCCTTTGCCACTGACGTGTCAGTCAGAATAAGTTAAGCGTTAACAGTGTTAAAGCTGGCATGGAATAATGACTTTCCATTGGCCAGATGAAGATTTGAAGGCTAGGACCCGTTACAGTTTTGGGAAATGTGACAGAGCATAGAGAGATAAATAACCTCTGACCGAAGGTCAGATCAGTGGACTCATTATTGTTTTGCCTTCGCAAGTGCTAGGTGGCTGTTCGCGTGCCAGTGCTAGATTGCTAAGACAATTCTGCTCACAGCTTTTGGAGACAATAATTCGTGTTTTATGGTTATTGTACAATTTTGATGAATATATTTTACTGCTGTTTTCATACTTTTTCAAAACAATAATGTCCTGCGCGGAGCGGCTTTTTATTTCAGTGCTAATTCAGAAGTAGAAGCCCTTTGGCGAGAAGTCAACAGCAGTTTACAAGAGCGGATTCGGAAGTCAGGCGACTCCAGGGGCACCCACGGTGCACTGGCGGACCCTTCTTCTTCCCTGAACTTGGTGGTATTTTCACTGAAAGAGCTACCAGCGACGGCGACAACGGATCAACCTTTTATTCACTAGTCATGTGCAGCCTTCCTCCACTCAGTGATATGCTCAGCACCTTGTCCTTCAGTGAATCCAGGGGCACCCATGGTGCACTGGCCTAACTGCTGGCAGGTGTTCTTTATTGCTGGGCTAATCAGCACGGCAAGAGCTTGGGCGGCGGCGACAACACAGTCAATCAGCAGCAAATGCAGACCTTGATGAACACTTCTCAGTGGTTCCTTCAGCGGTCCACCTTGTTTGAAGTGAATCCAGGGGCACCCCGGTGCACTGGCTTAACTGAAAAATAAGTGTGTGTCACCTGGGAGCTAATCAGCGGCGGCATCTGTCTGGGCTTACCAACGGGAAGTGGATCAGCAGTTAATTTGCACCTTGATGAGTTATCCTTCAGTGAGCCCCCTACTGTCCACCTTGTCTGAAGTGAATCCAGGGACACCCCCGGTGTACTGGCCTAACTGAAAGGCAGGTGTGCTTGACCTGGGAGCTAATTGGCGGCGGCATCTGCTTGAACTTGCCAACAAAGAAGTGAGTCTCTGCTCTATGTCTGGAACTGCAACTTACGGTTTCTTGGGCAGCTCCACCCTGTCTGACGGTTAATCCAGGGACACCCTTGGTGTACTGGCCTAAGCCTGAAGTGGGAAAGAGCTTGCACAACCCTGGAGGCAACATCAACCCTGAAGGCAACAACAAGTGCTCTTTTTAAGCCATATTCACTGGTGTGATACGGTTACCTGGTGGATTCAGAGTTAATTACCTGGCCAGCTTGGAGTGCTGCTTACCACTGGAGTGACTTCCTAGTATTTTATCATAATGTGTGGGAGAATTCTGCTGTCTTTTCTACGTTACTGGTTGGCTGGTGAGACCCTTATGTCACCGGTCACCTTCTGAATCAGCAGTAGTGTTGCGAATCCAGGGGTGCTCAGCACACTGGCTTAGCTTCCAACTCTGCACAGCGACCTAGCTCTTGCTCATTAGACTGGGGCTGAACTTCCATCACACCTACGGCGTCCTTAGTTAACAGTGGTGTCGCGAATCCAGGGGTGCTCAGCACACTGGCTTAGCTTACACCCCTGCGTATCAGTGCTATTCTTGGTGTTGTGGAGTTGCCCTCGTGTTCACTTTGCTCCTGATGGACTCCGGCCCAGCTCATCCAGAAGTGCTCAGCACTCTGGCCCAGCTTTGAGTCCTCCTCGCGCGGACACTCTGCATCTGCCGCACATTCAGAACGCTGAAGCACAGTGTTGGACCTCTAGGCGCTCGCTGGCCACACGCGTTTTGTTCTTCCGTTTGTTCAACGAGGTGAATCCAGGGGCACTGGCCTAAGCCCGTTTGAGTCAAACTTCCAGTCTGCTGGTGGACGAGCCTTGCGCTGGGAGCAGGGACTCTTCTTTGAGCCCATTAGCTGAGCATTAACGCAGTACGTTACCACGGAGGGCGAGACAGAGCCAAGCGCTGCCTCTATCCGGGCCAGAGAACGTGAGGCACGGCGACTGGCACGAGAGCGAGTCAGTCAGGACCTTGATACGGGGTATATGAGCGCAGAGGGATCGGGTTCAGAATTCACTCCTTCCGCACCAGCATCAACCGCAGCAACAGCGTTCGCAGCTTCAGCACTTGCAGCAGCAGTAGCAGCCTCAGCGCCCACAAATCATTTTCTCTTTGCGTTAGACGACGTAGACGAGATGGATTATTATGACAGAGACAGTCATGCGCTTGACAAGGAAGACGTCAAACTTCAGTACACTGGTGGCAAGTATGAGGACAGAGCGCTCTTCATCAGGCGCTTTGTTGACATGGTAGCAAAAGTACAGCGCGCTTTCGAGGCTAAGAAGCGTAGGCACATGAAGTCAGCATCTTTCTGGGCGCTCAGTCAGCAGCAGAAGAAGGCCTTCGCTGACTCCAGGCCAGATTTCAGATCGCTGTGGGACAGCCTGCCCTCGTTTCTAGCAGGAGACGATCATTCGACCTCAGTCGCATATGACTGGTGGTGTGCTGCGTACCTGAAGAATGGTGTCATGGCTTCACACGCTTGCCATGTCCTGAAGGATCTCACCTTGAGAGACGCATATGAAGGATCAGTGCGTTGCGCGCAGCCTCCTTTCCATGAGTTGGCGCCAGGGTCAACCTGGGCAGTTTGTAAGGTGTTTGAGGAAGGTGATGTGGATGGAGAAGATTCTGATGAGTGGGCAGGCGATGGAACCTCTACTAAGGGTCTCACGGGGCCAGATGGCACGGAAGATTCTCACTACTTTTGGGCATTGAGGGCTTTCGTTGCAGAGCTCGAGGCCAAGTTCCTCATGAAGGGCA